>JAWQFJ010010708.1:0-17815 GCA_034096865.1 Theodoxus fluviatilis
CATAAAAATATCCATGATGTGGGGTGAGTAATTAATTTTTTTTGTGATTCCGTAATGGGTTTTTCAAGAAAAACGGCAGCCGACATGATGTAGATATATTTTTAAAAATCAGTAAATTTGCCATTTCTATCCTTCACATAAGGAAAATGTCCACATTGTTGTTTTGAACAGGCACAATGATAACTTTGCTGTTGAGTTGCATTTTAAGAGTGTTTTAGGAACACAGATTCCACAAATGTCCAACATGCGATGGAAACAATCAGAAACTAAATTCCAGTAAAACTGTTCAACAAATGCACTTTTGCTGATTTATTCTGGTTCATAACACATCCAAAATAAATTCTATGGCCAAGAACAATCCACAAACAGACTTGAAAGGAATACTTACATACAAAAATCTTACAATTAATCTTATATAACATACAAGAATACTTACCTTAATGATTTTCATTTCCTGAAAGCAAGGCAAATCAAGTCTGCAACTTCATAACTGGCAAGTAAATGGCTCACATGATACAGTTGCTCCATACATAAAAGAAGACTATTAGTTCTTTGCACAATCTTTCTATAAATGCCTTAGCTTAATGCTATGAGGAATTTGTGATTCTTAACTTCTAGTTATACAGAGCTTTGAAATATCACATGTGTACACAGTGACACACACATGCCCTCTGCATGTCTGGTAGTGTAGGTAATCACTGACCGATCATTAAAAAAATTTCCATTACCATGATCATGAATCAAAGATTGAGGAAATTGCTGTGAACTATGCAATCCAGAGAAGAAAATAATACAGACTAGAAGTTACCCAAGTACATTAATGTCATTAATAAAAACAAATCATCAGTGCTTTCACCTTTTTTTTCAAACTTCAGCAACTTCAAAAACACTCATTTATATTCAATAGCAGGGCATGATCTGCCCATGTTTACAAAGCTTACAGTTAGTCATAAACCTATGGCATCAGTAGTCCTTGACATTGCAGTTTCTGCATACAATTTTTGTTTGCGAAATAGGTGCCAAAACATTTCATTGCAATGAATAAACGCAACCGATCATAGCAGGAATGAAAAAAAAGGTCATAAAGATAAACAAAACTTACAAACACTATGCCGGAAAGCTAGCATAATAAAATGCAAGCACGTAGGTTTTACAAACATGACAGTTGACACATGGCAACTCGCTTTGTGGAGATGAGCATTATTGAAGTTGAAAACTAGTTATGTAGTTTTCTATTAAATTTGTTGATACAGTGGAGTCCACTTATAGTGAACTCTGTTATTGTGGTTTTCCTGTTATTGTGAACAGTTTTTAATTTGGTTGTCTATTTGCACGTGACCGTGTATCTAGTGCCAGGCTATTTGCACGTGACCGGATATCAAGTGACCATGCAAGGCGCTTACACGGCAAGTAAGTATTTTCACCGCAAGCAATACGGAAATCATGAAATATGCATTTGTTTGCTTACAATATCTGTTATGTTTCCCTACTACAGTAGATCTATGCAATACTATAGTAATAAACATAAAATTACACGGCATGAGCCATGACCGTACTCAGTAAATCCTTCTATCTCGCTACTATCGCAGCGAGCGGCTCGGCCAGCAAAAGTAGGCCTACAGACACTGTGTTTACAGACAGAAGGATTTTTCTTCACCAGCCTTTGTTTAGTTATCGATATTTAATTTAAAATACCTTGCAATATAATAATATAATATAAAATAAAAGTGATTAAAGCTCATTACGATTTCAGTTGTGGGTATGTGTAAGATTGTCTCCCTTGACTCGAGCGCCACACGATTCGCGCTGGGGCGCCCGCCTCCGCATACACGCATACACGCACACGCACCCGCACCCGCACCCGCACCCGCACCTGCACCCGCACCCGCACCCGCACCCGCACCCGCACGCGCACGCGCACGCGCTCACGCACACGCACACGCACACGCACACAAACACGCACACACACACACATACATACACATACATACACATACATACACACACACACATACACACACACACACATACATACATACATACACATACATACATACATACATACATACATACATACATACATACATACATACATACATACATACATACATACATACATACATACACACACACACACACACACACACACACACACACACACACACACACACACACACACACACACACACACACCACACACACACACACACACACACACACACACCACACACACACACACACACACACACACACACACACACACACACACACACACACACACACACACACACACACACATACATACATACATACATACATACATACATACATACATACATACATACATGCATACATACATGCATACATATCAAAAAGACTTTATTCATGAAAATTGCACAAAATCTGCACACATGAACAAACTATGAATAGATGCATTTTGTAACTCAGGGCTATTCAACTCGCAAGCAAGAAAATGGAGACCTACATTGTCATGTTGAGTGATGAAAGCAAACACAAAAACAACTAGGTTATCCTGACCAAAAAGATTTGTAACATAAATGTCCACACTTATACACATAAGGCACAGATTGTCATGAGCAGACTAAATTTCACCCGCAGAATGGATAGCTGCTGAGACCTGCATTCAAGAAGTTACATTGAGTCAACAGTAGATTGGCTGCAGTGATATTTACACTTACATAGTCTTCAGTTAGATCCAAGTTTATATGATAGGCAGGTTACAGCCTTTAGATATCTTGGTATTATATTGGAATATACATGTATTAACATATTATAGCATTTTCTTTTACATTTAATGTCTCCTCACTTTGACATGAAATATTGGGAACAGCGTTTTGACATCTATGTATTGAGATATACATGCACTCACACACATACACTTTCTTTACATACATTCCCCTCGCTTTGACATAACAGACTAAATACTGGACTCACGTCATCTGGTGAAACGTTGAAACATGCCTGCACCTGCACACATATTTTTGCTTAAGATAGTACAAGGAGGAAAAGTGGCACATGACCATTGCACAATCAGAATCTACATAGCAAGTGTTTACATGTCATAATTTAATAGTACACATCACTTGACAGGTTGTTATATCTTCTTGCAAAGTTTCTCCTCTGGTCCAAAGTTCAAGGGAAGTAATCTCAATTATCTCCCTTAGACTGCACTTGGCAGTCAACCCACTCTCACCCTGAACTGCATCACAGCACCCTTTCCTGCAAAACAGAATTACACCTCTTTTTCCAAATGATGGAGGATCCAATCATTGCACTCACTGAGCAGTATCTAGCTACTGCTTTGGCTCTCTGTGTATTTGGTCCCATCATTTTTAGTCCACTGCAAAATTTGTTATGTACATTGCCAAGTGATCCTATGACTAGCACAATAACACTACAGTCAAATCCAGCTTCATGGATTCTTTGGCACAGTGAGAGGTATTTCTTGAACTTAGATTCATAACAGGTGTTCAAGAAAGCATCAAATGGTAAAGCCACCTTAACATTGAAGCACTTTCCACTGGCATAGTCAATGAGGCACATATCAGGTCTTGTGTGCTGAACACTGGCAAACCCACCAGTGTCCTCCTGTAGAAAGTGAGTCTGTTTCACACTCTGATCTTTGAGGACACAAGCATCTTCATTCTGGTTTGGTAAGTTTGCAGCTACAATGTTCACTATTCTGTTGTGCCTGGCCTGACTCTGCTTCTTGCTCATCTCACAGCCATTCAGGATGTGACTGACTGTCTCTGAGTGGAAAGCACACCTCTTGCACTGCTTGCTGTAGGATGGTGGGTAGTATAGGAATAGGAGGCTGTCACACTCAATCAGTTGAAGCCTGGCTTTAATGACAAACTTGGAGAGATTGTCACTCAGATGCATACATACATACATACATACATACATACATACATACATACATACATACATACATACATACATACATACATACATACATACATACATACATACATACATACATACATACATACATACATACATACATACATACATACATACATACATACATACATACATACATACATACATACATACATACATACATACATACATACATACATTCATACATACATACATACATACATACATACATACATACATACATACATACATACATACATACATACATACATACATACATACATACATACATACATACATACATACATACACACACACACACACACACACACACACACACACACACACACACACACACACACACACACACACACACACACACACACACACACACACACACACATACATACATACATACATACATACATACATACATACACACACAGGCGCGCACACACACATACAGGATCCAGGAATGTCCAGGCATACATATTGACAAAAAGGCCTTTTCCTACTCGTCCTTTTCTCTCCTGACTCTATCACCCACCCACCCAGCCCACCCCCACCTCACCTGACCCCCTCCACTCCTACCTACACTACCACCAAACACATCTGAACACACAAATACGTCAAGCGAGCTTCCACCGACACCCCCGCCAAACCACCCCCACCCCACCCCCCACCCCTCTCATATCACATCCTTTACTCATAGAGCACTCTAATTTCTCATCTCCGTCCCCTCCCGCTCTCTATCACCGATCGCTCCTGATCTTTGCAAGTTGTGTGTGCTTATAATTTCCTCTTCTATTTCTGTGTTTATCTGGTATTGCCCTCCTTCCTTTAAAAAGCCTTATCGCATCTGAGACAAAAGAGTTCATCATGAGTGTTCTCACTCGGGCTGCACGAAGTCGGCGTCCGGGGGGGGTGGGGGGGGGGAGGGGGGAGGGGGGGGGGGGGGGGGGGCGTTTCGGACAGCTGGTTGGGGGGTGGGAGGAGTCTTTCAAGATACCGGCCGCCTCTTTCCTGATTTTTGGCGCTGCCCAGCTCCTCGATGGCCAGCACGGGGGAGCGGACGATGCAAACGGCACTCCGACAAAGTTTGGTCATGGATTCAGTTTTAGTTTAATAATGAGTAACGTTTAGCTCTACATAAAGCAAGTGTTTGTTTTGTTTTGTTTAGTTTTGTTTTGTTTTGAATGCAGATATGTGACCTTTCACTAAAATATGAGACGGTATTCATTTAACCCCATTTCGAGACATCGGCCAAATACAAGGAGAGAGGTTATGTATGTCAGTTTTTAAAAATAGATTTGGAACCTAAATCCATTTGTTTATACCATAGCATTGCTTCTTTGATAAATTTCGTCTCTTTTTTGTTGTTGTTTATTTGCAGAATCGGACCTTACCGTACGGAAACAGCGAATTTTCGTAGAGAAGTCAGTATTTCCTTCGCGCTTGAATGATGAACTGTAAACTGAGCAGCCACGTGCTGCATATTCATAGAGTACATTCTCCCAAAACATCTTTTCTCCACCACCCCCAACCCCCCACCCCCAACCTCCCACCCCCCATTCTGTAGATTTCTCAAGGAACACGAAGGCACCTCACAATGAGGAAGTTCCGCACCATGGACCTTTCCAGAACTCCGCATTCCTCTCTACTCTTGTCCAATTGCCGTCTGAGTCAGGCTAGGAAGATTTACACATTGACTCTTTTGCTCTCAGGTAGTTATGCTTTGTGTTGGCTGGCAATATTGACTGACATCATTTATGGATGGATACCTTTGATCGCAAACCTATATCATCGGGGGAGATCTCTGTGAGAGATTTTAGTCCAAAAGTTTCGAAACCCCTTTTTGAAACCGGCAGAAGACAAACGGACCCCAACGAATTTTAAAGCATTATGTGGGAATTGAGCCCATGATTCTCAATTTCCGTTCAGTTGCTCGAATTGCGAAGTGGTGGTTATTTCCCAACTATTAATTTATGTAAGCACAATAAGTTTGGTCTCAGCTGTTAAATGCCATCCGAGAGAAAGATTCGCAAAGAATTGCGTTCCTTTGTCACTAGAATGACATTATCCCTCCAGGTTTACTGGAGGTCCTACAGACTTTATCTGTGTGTCTGTCTGTGTGTCTGTCCCGACTTAACGGCTGATATCTCAAAAACTACTGGACGGATTTCCTTGACATTTTGCACACTTACTGGATGTTAGGTCCGATTGAATGTATCAATCAAGGCTAGAAAAGAAAGTGATTTTTTAAGGTCGTACACTCGAAAGCGCCACCCTAAATAGTCGATTGATGGAACGGCGAAATTGCAAAATGTGTGACGTCATCAATAACGTGACGTGATTTTATGTGCATGTCTGTCTCTCTGTCCCGACTTAACGGCTGATTTCTCAAAAACTACTGGACGGATTTCCTTGGCATTTTGCACACTTACTGGAAGTTAGGTCCGATTGAATGTATCAAATTTTCAGAATCGAGGTTTGAAAAGAAATTGATTTATGTAGGTCGTAAACTCGAAACCCCCCCCCCCCCTGAGATTTCAATTGACGGAATAGCCAGTGTGGTCAAACAGAGTTATCTTTTCCTACTAAAACTAAAACTCTTTTTTGTTTCAACTGTGCAGTGTGCGAGTGTTGGAATGCTTTGTATGAATGTAGACTTTTCATTGTAAACGCCATGAGCTTGCCTATTAGGGAAGGTATGGGCGTATAAGTAGTCTGTATTATTATTATTATTATTATTATTATTATTATTATTATTATTATTATTATTATTATTATTATTATTATTATTGTGCGTGAATGAGTACGAATGCTGCAATGCACATGTCTGGGGTGAACATCTATAATACACCTCCTCCTCTGTGTGACTGTGTGAGTGTTAATTCAGCGTCTATGACATGCCAAAGCAAAACAAAACATGTCATAATAGGAGCTTCCTGAACCTATCCATCATGTTTAAAATATATGGTCGATTGTTTCCTGGGCCGATAGCTTGCAAGGGGTTTAGGGAAAAGAACGTTATAAATGCTTTACAAACACTCCGTCATGTCAATTCTCTAATGGCTCAGCTGGTAGAGCGTTGGACTCTTGGTCATGCATGACCAGGTTCGATTCTGCGCTGAAACTTTTTTTCTCTCTCTTTTTTCGAGAGGTTGTGGGTTCGAACCCGACCTGGTTTTTTGTGTTTTTGTGTGTGTGTGTTTTCCCCCCCTCTTTTCTCGAGAGGTTGCGGGTTCGAACGCGATCTTTTTATTTTTTTTAAATTTTAATATGCCAAAACCTTTAGGTTCAACGCCAGCGGTTTTGATTGGGTGTAAAACTTCCAGATAAATGTTCCCTTGATGCACTTTTAGAATTGTATAAACACAAGAAAGAAAGTTGTGTGAGATTACTGGGGGAGTTATTTGCGTCTCAGACGTTACTAATTTTGTTGTATGAATGCTTTTATAAGTCATAACTTATAGAAGGCTCATGGCTTTTCGGTGGAGGGTTTGGGAAAGAGGAATGCTAAATAATAAATGGGAAAACAAGTGTTAGAAGGAAAACCAGAGTAGTATGATGGAGCAGAATGGAGACGTGGAACAAAATAAGGTCGGCAAGATAGACATGATGAAATAAATATATAGGTATGTCACCTGGAATAGAGTGGAGTGTATGATAGAGAGAAAGAAGTGAAATGACGTATATTATATTGAAAGAAGGAGGGAGAACTGTTTTCAAGAGGGAGACACACATAGACTACAGCAAGCCTAATGGAAAAGTCGGCAGTATGCAAGCGGAAATGTAAAAGTACCAGTCCCGAATAGACAAGAGCGGGTGAGGCAGATAAAGAATGAGAGGGGATTCAGTTATCTTATTCAATTCAATTCAATTCAATTCAATATTTTATTTCACGAGGGTATAGATTTGTACAATAAGTCCATCTTCCACTGGCCCTCAATATAAAACATTGTGATAAGAAGAATTATATCTCTCTCTCTAAATATCTTTCTATCTCTCTCTTTCTTTCATTACATCACGTTTTCTCTCACCTCCTCCTCCTCCTCTGAATATTGTTCTTGAGGTAGAGTTTTAACTGCTTTTTGAACGACTGAAGATTAAATGAATCTTTTACATGAGTACAACCTAAATGGGATGGACAGAAGAAGGGAAGTGGGGGAGGTCAGCGTGACGTGGGGACGAAGGGTCAAGGTAGAAGTCACCCCCAGACAGAGGGCCACCAGGGGGAACAGCTGTCTTATCTTGAACTGAATTTGTCTTTGCACTCTGTCTTCCTGTAGGTCACAGGTGCTAGAGACGTTTTATCTCCTGTCCCTGACATACATTTAGTTCGGTCCTGGTAGTGAAGGTTTTGTCTTTTTAGAGAGCGGAATAAATATGGAACACAGCATCTTTATCATTCTGACCGACAGAGCGGGAAAAAGAGTGCAAGATGCCGTAATGGAGGCTTAGACGAACGAAGGGAATACGAGGTGGCGATAAGCCGGATTTAGCCTACAGAGAGGACTATGGCCTATAATTCTACTAGTCACATGGGGGAGGAGGGGGAGGGAGCAGAAGCAGGAGCAGGAAGAGATAGAGTAGGAGAAGGGAAAGGAAGAGGGGGAGGGGGGAGGGGAGGAGGAGGAGATGGAGGTATGGAGGAAGAAGAGGAGGAGGAGAAGGACGAGGAGGAGGAGGAGGAGGAGGAGGAGGAGGAGGAGGAGGAGGAGGAGGAAGGAGGAGGAGGAGGAGGAGGAGGAGGAGGAGGAGGAGGAGGAGGAGGAGGAGGAGGAGGAGGAGGAGGAGGAGGAAGAGGAGGAGGAGGAGGAGGACGAGGAGCAGGAGCAGGAGCAGGAGGAGGAACAGGTGAGAGAGAGAAAAGAGAGAGAGAGAGAGAGAGAGAGAGAGGCGGACAGACGGACGGACGGACGGACGGACGGACGGAGGGACGGACGCAGGTAGGGATATATATATATATATTCGATGCCCTGAAACTCAGAAAGGAGAAACTTTCTGCCAATATTTAATAATTGAATCCTGCTTGTACACATCTTGAAGCGCTTAGTTGGTGACATAACTACCATATGCTACAGTGTGCTAGTTATGGAATAAACAAACATGCCTTCGATCGAGTTTGCCAAATTGTACTCATTAGATAAAAACGGGCGGATGGTCTCTGAATAAATTTGCTCATTCATTCGTTTGCTCCCCTATCTCTTTCTCTCCTCTCTCTCTCTCTCTCTCTCTCTCTCTCTCTCTCTCTTTCTCTTCTCTCTCTCTCTTTCTCTCCTCTCTCTCTATCTCTCTATTTCTCTCTCTCTTTCTCTTTCTCTCTCCCTCCTCTCTCTCTCTCTGTCTCTCTCTCTGTCTCTCTCTCTCTGTCTCTCTCTCTCTCTCTCTCTCTCTCTTCATATGCCTTCTTCTTGAAATATGAAATATTATTTTAGAATATTTCTTCGCAAAAATCGACGCTGGAACATATGTGCCTCCTAGGAGAATGATACAGGAGTCTATTGCAGTACGGTGGAATTAGTGATCTAAATTGTCCCCCTTATTCCTGCAGCCACTATCAGTGAGTTGGAAATTTGTAACAACGACAAATGCACACCTGATGTCTCAAAAACTTCCCATGCCCACTTATCATGATTTATCCACGGCCCACTCTGGTGGTAATATAAATCTTACAATGTTAAATCCTGTAGTTCTTGCAAGGTTAAATTTTTACTGTGACCTATCATTCTGAGAATGTTAAGACCCGTTGTTCTCAGAAAGTTTAAGTTTTACTGTGTACATGACTCTTCACCACAAATAAAACATATGTCACTTTTTGTCTATTCTAAATTATGCACATATTATATTCACATATATACAGCTGCACAAGACTGGACAATATATAGCAACTGATCTAAAAGGGCAAAGCCGGTACCCCGCAGAGATCAGAAAGACAGGGCAGCGACCAGACATTGTGCTCCACTCTGCAAAGACCAAGAGAATGGTCCTCATAGAACTGACAGTGCCCATGGAAGACAAGATGGAAGAGTGGCACCAAGTCAAGCAAGCAAAATACGAACCCCTTGCCAACCAGCTGAGAAGCCAGGGCATTTGGACCACCATCCTCGCGGTCGAGGTGGGAGCTAGGGGTTTCGTCATTCAGAGTGGCTGAGACTATAGTCAGCAAAATGGAACAATTTTATATAATGAATTAATATACTGTACATTACATTAACCTTTATTAGAAATGCAGCTCGACACAATTCGGCGCTGTGAAATCCCCATCACTCCATCTCGTCCAGCATTCCTAACATTCCTTCTTCGCCATCTGATGCCCTTACATTTATAAATTTCGCATACCTTTCACACACATGCCTTCCCTCTCTATCTTTCTCACTCTCTCTGTCTCAACAACTTATATCTCCTTCTCTTTCGTTCTTTTTTCGGCTAGAAGGAGATAAACCCTCACCCCACCCCTTCCCATTCACCCCCGACGTTACTACACTCAGTAGACTTCCTCGTTTGCTGTTTTTCTTATTTTTTATTCTTTCGATTGTTTGTTTGAACTGATGATTAATGATGATGATTGATGATGATGATGATGATGAAGATGATGATTGAGGATAATGATGATTGATGTTGATTAATGAAAACTGCAATGTATACCTCTGTTTCTCTTTTTTTTTGGTAAATAAACTTCATTTTAAACTAAAGTAGGGTAAAGTCAAGGCCAAAAGATAAGAGAAGCTGGAATAAACATCGGGCACTGATAAAAGCAAGCTCCAAGAGCAAGCCTGCGGCAAAAATTTTGCTAAACGGAGGGGAAGACAGGAAGACAGAGTGCATAGACAAGTCCACACCAAGATGAGACAGCTGCTCCTCCTGTTGGCTCTCTGTCTGGGGGTGACTTGTGCCCTGACCCTTCGACCCCACGTCACACTGACCTCCCCCACTTCCCTCTTTCTGTCCATCCCAGGTAAGTTGGACTTACGTACCATCTCTGTCCTTCTGCCTAATCCAGCCGGGTTGACCACTTGCCACTTGTCATGTTGTTCTTCTAACACCTCTTTGTCTGTTCCATGTCCTCTCTTCAATTGTGTCCTAATTGTTTGTATTCCCTTTCCCTACCCCTCTGTCCACTTTTCCTTCCTCATTCTGTGTCTGCCACCTTCTTCCTTCTCTCTCTCTCTCTCTCTCTCTCTCTCTCTCTCTCTCACACACACACACACACACACACACCCTCCCAGGAATACACCTCACACACATACATCATAACGCAATGGACTGTTGGTGCAGACTCTGTGTTTCCAAGGCTACAGGCAAGCAACTCTACATGTATAGGAGCGTGTCTATTTCCCCCAGCCCTGACGTGCTTCGGTTGTGCACAAACTGCGGTGATTCAACGTGGCCATCGCCAGCCCCAACGCAAGAAGCACGTGCAGAACGCGTTCACCCTAACTCTGATTAATCCCAGGCCACGATCAACACAAGCTTAGGAATAAGGCGGAGAAGCAAAGACCCAAGTCATAAAGCTATAGGACATTCTCACTTCTGAACCGGAAATTCAGCCCGAGTTTTGTCCCTTTACTTCCACTAGTTCCGGTAGACTGGTAAAAATAGAAGCTCATGGGATGATTGCTATATCGTGGCAAAAGGACGACATTAAAGCATGCAAAAATATTAATTCGATTAAAAACTAATCGAAAATAGACATATTAGACTGTTTTAACGTATATTTTCTGCACAAAACCCACAGACGATAAGTAAACAAACCTCACCGTACGTACTTAGCTGGCTAGCAGACGAACGCGATCGAACCATAGTCAATACGCCAGCAGACGATCGAGCTAGTGTGATATAATGTTTCATGTAAAGCTCGAATGAGTGGCAGCAGATAACTATTTAGTTCTGGCTTGAATTGACAATTTCGTTTCCCCGCTCTGGCGAGGACCGAAAATGCACTGTCATCGAGTCGATCATCTTGCGCGCACTCGGCGTAATGTATAACTTCACGTAGTTCGGCTTGTGGAGATGATATTAACCGTAGATTTTAGTTGCGCGGGGTAGACCACCCGCCAAAAATTTTGAATAGTGCTTTTGATATCAATGTTTAGTAATTATTGTCGGATCAGATAGCGAAACGATCACAAGCAACTTAAACGAGCTTGGGAGCAGCGCGCTTACGTTTGATTCGGCAGCTGCAGTCGAACTCGATTGGTCAATCGATGTCTGACATCACACTTTGAGATTTCAATAACTTCATGAAGTTGCAGTAGTTGCTTGTTTGCTGGAATGCCATGTAGCTTGACAACTTTTCCATCAATAATTTTGCCACGATGGTTATGGCAAATGACACAGTACTGTTTTCCACCCCCACATACTTTGAGCGATCTATAGTATTCAGTGCAGACGAAATGTTCGAGAATGCAACCGGCAGCTGCAGTCGAACTCGATTGGTCAATCGATGTCTGACATCACACTTTGAGATTTCAATAACTTCATGAAGTTGCAGTAGTTGCTTGTTTGCTGGAATACCATGTCGGATCAGATAGTGAAACGATCACTCGTGCATTGAGTTTTGATGCGAGACCACGACACTCCCCGCAGGTGTGTTTTGTTTGCTTTGTAAAGTTTGAGTACTAGCTGTAAGTGTAAAAATGGTCAGTTATTAATATAATCGGTGATTTTAGTCGTAATGAAACTTTTTGTGTTTTAATACCATTTTCTTGTCATCATAGACCCGATCTTACAAGTTAGGCCTATACATTACGCTGTGCGGGCAAGTTGATCACTCATCCACTTGATGATAGTGAATTTTCGGTCCTCGCCAGACCAGGAAAACGAAATTGTCAATTCAAGCCAGAACTAAACAGTTATCTGCTGCAGCTCATTCGAGCTTTACATGACACAGTACTGTTTTCCACCCCCACGTACATGTATTTTGAGTGATCTAGCAGACGCTTCGAGAATCGACCGGAACAAGGTGGTTCTACCTAACGCGTTGTTTTTCGACAGAGAGCGCCGAGGATAACTCCTGCAGGGTACGTTAATGAGAATGTCCTATATGCTATAGCGGATAAAGAGTGAAACAAAACACAGCCCGCCGGAAGGATGCCAAACATGACAGGGGTATACGTGTAGAGACTGACAGACGCAAGGGAGATGAAATAGAGACACCTACGGTGGACGTGCGAGATGCTGTAGGGAACCACGCCATAGACGAGGGCAGCGAGGAGTTGTCCTCTGGTGAGGGAAGGACTGAAAGGACAGGCGGTGCATGGCGGGGCAGACTGAGACAGCATGCATATGCTCGCCTTGTCGCTGTCAGGTCGCATCCATCCCAAGAGCCCACCTGCTGTTTCAGCCGACGACCCGCCACTTTCTATCTCCATGTTTTAAACCAACACAGAGGGTCGGATACATCTTACTGTTCTTGTTTGGGGATACGTTTGCTGGGTTTGACAACTACCTGCTGACACATGTAGCATATGACGTCCAGACTTAGTGAACCTCGCTTAATTGACTACATTGCATCATGGTACCTTTTCGCGTAGAACATTTGGCACTTTGGTCACATTTAAGCAATCTTCCATATGATGCATATAGAGTGTTCATTTTGTGGAGAGTATGAGGGTGAAAGTCTTTTCTTCATTGTCATAAATATGACTATTTTCAAGAAAAGTATCTTCCAAAATACCTGCAATGATCAAGATGTGCAGCAGTAGCATTCCTGATCAATGGGGGTGAAATAAGAAAAAACACGAGATGTTTCAATATACATAATTAATGTTTTTAAACTTCGTTGTTAGAGGTCAATGCATTCTTGTGACATTTATGTGTAACTATTACCAATGCCAGCTAGAATGTACATCACCCTGTCATGCTGACAGATTAGTACACAGATTGTGAATGTCTAGTAATGGACCAAGTACACTATCGATAATTGTGCAATGTTGTGAAGAGTGCTGACCATGATTCATGTACGAATATATGAGGTGATAAGGCATATTCTTCCAAACTGAATTATGTTAAAATATGATGCAGGTGCTACATCTTGTTCAGCATACAGTTTTCTTTTATTCTATGGTATTTCAAAGTGTTATTTCACGACTGTACCAGTTTTACAGTAATATGTTTTTCCTTTTTGTATGTACACATATGTAAGTTTCATCTTCTTGACAAGTCGTCGGCCGAAAAAAATAAATATATCAATCGGTCGGTCGGGCAGTCTGTCGGTCTGTCGGTCTGTCGGTCGGTCGGTCGGTCGGTCGGTCGGTCGGTCGGTCGGTCGGTCGGTCGGTCAGTCAACCAACCAACCAACCAAACAACCAACCAGTCAATCAATATTTCTATCTTCTCTGTCTGTCTGTCTGTCTGTCTGTCTGTCTGTCTGTCTGTCTGTCTGTCTGTCTGTCTGTCTGTCTGTCTGTCTGTCTGTCTGTCTGTCTGTCTGTCTGTCTGTCTGTCTGTCTGTCTGTCTGTCTGTCTGTCTGTCTGTCTGTCTGTCTGTCTGTCTGTCTGTCTGTCTGTCTGTCTGTCTGTCTGTCTGTCTGTCTGTCTGTCTGTCTGTCTGTCTGTCTGTGTGTCTGTCTGTTTGTCTGTCTGTCTGTCTGTCTGTCTGTCTGTCTGTCTGTCTGTCTGTCTGTCGTCTCCATCACCTACCTTACCACATCATTTCACTCATGCACTCTGTTACATGTAATTATTTATCCTCTCTGCATGCAGCCTTTACATTATTTCACCAACTGGTGATTTAACGAAATATTACTTTTGCTTCTTATCCATTTCCTATTATTGAGTACACCCAAGGCTTCCCCACCGAGTTCATATCCCCCAATCTCCTCTTTATCACAAGTACACAGCCTCAACATTGCAATTATCATGTAAAATATCACCTCTGGGTGAAACACTGACGTTTCAACAAGACGGGACACATTTTTGGACCTGAAGAAAAGTTTACTTTAGAAGGACAGAAAAACGAAAGAATGAATACATTGATTAATAAACGAATGAATGAAATATGCTTTCTAACAATATCCGTAAAAATGACCAGGAAAAGAACAACAGCAATACACAAAGAAGATAGGAAGACATCTCCTGATTTTCAAAATATATATTTCAGGGGTGCTTTGACATACATTTTGGTGAGGTTTTTCCTTTGAATTTGGCCAAATGTTTCAGACGCAGGCTGGGTGGAAGAGGCGGAGGCTGAGCTGAAGGTCCAGTACCCTGCAGACAAGGTGCTGCACTTCTCCCACGTCCTGGACACAGACACAGGTGAGGACTGACCTGGCTGTCACGCACCAGAGGTTTGGTCAGGTGGTATGATGCCACGGATGTAAGTGTCCAGATCTCCGAGGCCTTTCAGGGCGAAGATCTGGTCTTTGAGGTCCAACTAAACAAATACACGCACACTCTCTGTGAGGGCGTTTGGTCAGTCGCGAGTTGGATCAAAGTCAGTTTACGGTGATGACAGCTCACACCACAATTTAAATGTTACATTTTTTGTAAGTTCTAGAGTACGTTGCAGTTACCACAAACAAAAGACATTTTGTATCAAGACTTGACAAATCTTGATGGCATCAAGGCAGTAAATTCAGAAAAAGTAGCAGCAGCATCGTCATCATCATCGTCATTATCGCCATCGTCGTTGTCATCATTATCATAATCTCATCATCGTCATGGTCAACATCGTCATCGTCATCATCATCATCATCATTACCATCACCACAGTCATGGATAAGTGGTTCGTCAAACAGCCTCAGCAGTTTGGTTAATATACCGGTCGGAAAAAAGTGCCAATCTGGGTTAAATTTCACATTATCGGTGATGACTGCTGCACTGTGTGAACAATCTTTTCTTCGTGTCCTCAACAGATTGCTGTGGTGAACAGAACTTTTGATGATCTCCAATCACGTACGCTGTGACAATGATACACATTGCTTATAAAGTAATAGAAAACTGATGTCTCTATGTTGAATGTTCGTGGTTTTTTTTCATTTCACATTTCTGTGAATATCCTGCAAACAGACTGTAGCGTTTTCATTTACCATGTGTAATTCAAAATTAACGTTCTTCATTATTATATGCCCCTCACTGTTGTACCCTATTTTTCAATAGAATATTGTAAACTTTTTTTTTTAAACAGTCTCTGTTTCCTCCATTCCCAGAGGGACAGCTGTTTGTCCAGGTCCCATTGGAACACGTGCCTGACTCCATCACGGTGACCTTGGTCATTCACTATCGACCCAGAGGCCAGCGTTACAAAGAGACGCTCCGGCAGACGACTGTTGTGAAAAGTAGGCCACGTCTGTCCTCCTCCGTGCTGACTGTTCCTCCATTTGTAAAGACCACTGTACATAAAGCTTTGCTAGTCGCTCGCGATGTGACGAGCGACTTGCAGGCAGGCAGGCAGGCAGAAAGACAGGCAGGCAGTCAGGCAGGCAGGCAGAAAGACAGGCAGGCAGTCAGGTGGTCGGGCAGGTAGGAAGACCGGCAGACCCACAGACAGACCCACAGACAGACAGACAGACAGACAGACAGACAGACAGACAGACAGACAGACAGACAGACACAGCCACACAGACAGACAGCCAGCCAGCCAGACAGCCAGCCAGCCAGCCAGCCAGCCAGCCAGACAGACAGACAGACAGACAGACAGACAGACAGAGACACACATAGAGACACACAGAGAAACACACAGACAGACAGACAGACAGACACACACACACACACACACACACACACACACAGACACACAAACAGACAGACAGACAGACACACACACAGACAGGCAGACAGACAGACAGACAGACACACAGACAGACAGACACACAAACAGACACACACACAGACAGACACACACAGACACGCAGACAGACACACACAGACACACAGACAGACAGACAGACAGACAGACAGACAGACAGACAGAGAGACAGACAAACAGACAGACACACAGACATAGACACACATAGAGACACACAGAGAGACAGACAGACACACAGACAGACAGACACACAGACACACAGACACACAGACACACAGACAGACAGACAGACAGACAGACAGTCAGTCAGAAACAAAGATTGAGACAGTATGCTGTGGTTTTTAATGTAATTTTTAGAGTAAGTCTGTATCGATGGCCTCCTGTACTATCTTGTCAGTCTACATATCTGTCTACACACTATCTCTTAGCAGAACTGTATCGCCATTTGTAAACTATATTCATAACTCTTTCTTGATCGGCGTCTTCACTTTCATCTGTTGCTGAAATGTGGGCAACATTTTGGAAGCTGAAATTAACCTATCGCCGCACCGACCTCGGCGAGTATCGCCAACCAATCAGCGCGCGTCATCATCGCATGCAGTTTGCATACGGCAGCAGTTTTCTCAGACAAGCAGACTCATGTTGAGAAAGAAAGAGTGCTTACGCTCCAGGGAGAAAAACACTTCTGTTGTGAAAGCGTGTGCGTGGGGACGGGGGTGTAGGTCGGACAACCGATATCTGGAGTGTACGTCACAGGAAACGTTTTATGACTGTAGCTTTCAACAGTGTGCGAAGTCTCAGTACAACCGCTTGTCTATGATTCGGCTGTGTGCGCAACACCGGCCACATGACGCATCGCCAGTTAATTAATCGGCTTGCGTACATTTGTAAACATCGCACGCAGTTTCGATGTGGCGTAACAGCCTCTTTTTTGGGCAAGCGGACTCGTTTCGAGAGATAGCAATGGCTTCGTACACTTCAGGACCTTTTTCGTTACAAATACGCACTTTCTCGATATACGTGCCACAACGGAACTTCTTCGCTTGTTGTGGCTGTCTCAGCGTTGTTTTATAGGGCAAATATTGGTCGGGAATGTCTCGAGACAACACGCTAGAGGTACAAGTATCGCCATTTTCTGTAGACTGTCTCAGATTCGGC
>JAWQFJ010010711.1:0-7500 GCA_034096865.1 Theodoxus fluviatilis
TGTATTTCTGCAACGTTTATTGAATGCCAACATGAGAGATTATCACCTTAAAGTTGCAGTGGAATCAAATCAGATTGCTGACAATCCCCTCCCACCCATCTACCTCTTGAAAAAACAACTTTTAGCTGTCCACAGGTCTCCCATGTCAAAATGTAGTTTTTCATCATGGAGTCTCTGTGGTGGTCATGCCTAGGGTTTTTGCATCTAGGTTGCGACTCTTGTTCTGAGGCTCTGTAATTATGCCGAAAACCATTCATGTCATTTGAAAGTGCTATTTGTACTTTGTGTGCATTGTCTCCCTGTGGGTTCGGGGTAAGAATTGACCCACCGCGTCTCCCTACGCGATTCGTAAGAGGCGAATGACTAGGGATGGATGGATGGAGTTTTACGGCCTATCAGCCTTGTAGGCTATATAAGGCCATTAAGCATGAAAATCACTGGAACAGTTTAGAGTAAACCTAATCCAGTCACGGTGTCCTTATTTATTCGCCTCTTTTTACAAATCACGTAGGGAGACGCGGTGGGTCAATTCTTATGTTACATCCACTTCGTCTGTGAACCAACGTCGCGTGCACATGGTCTGTGACTTGCGGTCCGTCCCAGCTTGCGCCAGGAAAGTAGAAGCAGGACAGGCGTGTGTTGTTTACAGGATCTTTATTCCCGGACTGGTCATCGCTTCTAGCAAGCACTCGTGCACCCACAGCGGTCACTCGTGCTGCTCAGGCTGCGCCTCAACACGGCTCCTACAGCCTCCCAAGCGCTCTCAGCTTCCAGTCACCCATGTTGGACATGTACATACGAATATATAGTGCTTGCTTTGGGTTGAAGCAAGGTCAAGTCACTATGTTTTTTGACGCCTTGTCATCCTACACCATCATGCCAAATTGGGTGTTGATGGACTTAATAGTCTCCGAGAAAAATCCAACGTTAAAGTTTTTTACGGACGACAGGACGCCCGGACACCCGGACGGACAACACGGGTGACATAGTATGAAAGTATAATATGTGTACTACAATGTTATGAAGTTTGGAAGAGCTATCTTCCATAGTTCAGGGTCAAGGTCTCTTCAAAATGTATGCAATCCAACTTTAAAGAGCTCCTGTGACCATGATGCAAGGTCAAACTGGTATCAAAAGATAGGGATTACTTTGCCCTATATACCATGTAAAGGTCAGGTATCTAATCTCAAAAACTTCAGAGAAAATTGGGAAAATGTGAAAAATGGCTGTTTTTTAAACATTTACAGCCCCTGCGACCTTGACCTTGAAGCAAGGTCAAGTCACTATGTATGTTTTTTGACGCCTTGTCATCATACACCATTATGCCAAATTGGGTGTTGTAATAGTCTCCGAGAAAAATCCAACGTTAAAGTTTTTTACGGACGCCTGGACGGACGAGTACAGACTCACTTTGACTTCGCATGTGAGTAAAAAAAAAGACTTTAAGACATACTTAAAAGGCAAGAGCTTTAGCTTCTATAGCAAGTATACACTATGTGCTGGTTTAACTGGGAGATTCCGTCGCACATTTCCATTTCTCCCTGTCAAACAAGTGGGCAGTTCAGTAGTTGTCACCAATAGCGGTGTCCAAGTTCTTATACCAACTGCCTCAGAGGCAGGGCAGCAGTGGTGCAGCAGCTTGCAGGCATGCATACTTGGCATTGTATCGAGGTCTGACACACTTTCTTTACTAGGCATGTGCACACTCAGTCCTCTGGATGCACACTAACATGAATATTCCCATCCTACTGTGTAGTATGTATACCATGGCCCGTATTCACAACGGCGATTTATCTTTTCAACACTCGATTTATCCCCTAGCCCCGCGTTATCTTGATCGGTTAGAGAAGGTACGCTCGTCAGAGAATTCTAGCAAAGACCCTATATAGGATCTTTGATTCTAGGTTGCGCTTTGCTATATATACTGGTTTCCAGCCAAGGGAGAGCGGAACAGGCAGTTGGAATCGTCTTAGTTTAGAGATAAATCGGGGGTTAAAATAAATCGCCGATAAATCGCCGTTGTGAATACGGGCCCTGATCATATGTATATATATAGTATGTATACCAGTATTGTGTTCCAATAGATGTCACATTAGCCCCATGCTTAGCCTCCAACTATCCAGGGTAGATTCAGATTCTTGTGGATGCATGGGCACATCAATGTACATGTAATTGGAAATATTTGAAGTCCAAAAACGATTTGACCAAGAGTTACATGAAAAGACCAGAGAGAGAGAGAATGTGGAGAGAGAGAGAGAGAGAGAGTGAGAGAGAGAAAGAATGAATGTGAAAGAGGGATGGATGGAGTTTTACAGCCTTGTAGGCTTTATAAGCCCATTTAGCACGAAACTCGCTAGAACAGTTTAGAGTAAACGCAAATCAAGTCACGGTGTCCCTAGTTATTCGCCTCTTAGGAATCGCATAGGGAGATGCGGTGGGTCAATTCTTACCCCGAACCCACAGGGAGGGAGAGAGAGAGAGAGAGAGAGAGAGAGAGAGAGAGAGAGAGAGAGAGAATTAGAGAGAGAGAAAGAGAGAGAGAGAGAATAGGAATCAAATTAGTGGATGCTATGCATGCATGCCAGTAGAGCAGAGACTGGAACTTTATTTCACACCAGTCCAGTCAGTGCAACTGTAGGGAATGCCAACAACCAGCACTCCCATTTCAGCACTAGACTGCTCTGCTGGTTCATTGTGGTTGGTTGTTCAACTGTTCGGGCTGCTTGCAGTTCACTATTCCTGGCACTAAGCCCATTCTAACCCATTGGTAAGTCTGTTGTCAGTGTTGCTAGGGAGACTTTCATGGCCATCAGCAGTGCAGCAGTCATGCCTACATGGCCCAGGGTCAGGCTTTGATGAATGTTATACATTCCCTGTGCAGTCGTGGGAGGCTCAAATGATGAAAATCACTACAAGTGGTGAGAGCAGGAGCATATCAAGACTCATTTCCCCTCGCCACCTCCATTCCCACCAGAGTCATTTGCTTCTTACAAATTGCATTGGGAGACGGTGGGTTTATTTTTACCCCAACCCACAGGGTTTAGGCAAATTCCTTTTAAGTAGTTAATTCCTATGATAGAGAAATAGCAGCTGAAATTGCTGAGTCAGCCACAGGCAGAGTAGAGTTGAATGCCCTAAGTGTAAGCTGAGCTACTGATCTGGTAATTGTCCTCCACGTTTCAGAAATGTCTAGGCTGCAGATGTGATCAAGCTTATTCACCTAGGGGAAGCAATCTCCACATTATATATCATGTTTCAGCAGAAGAAACCGTAAACCTCAGCTTTCTGCTTTGATGACATATTAGAAAAAACAGTCATATCTTCTAACCGATTAGCCTACTGCCACTGAAGATTAGTTCCATCAGGATTAGGCCTTGAGCACATGGTTCTGCAGTTTTCCCCCAAAATTTCAACCCAGTATGGCATCTTTGGTTGTTCACAAAACAAACAATTAATAAATAAAATGCCTGCCATGACAACTTCTGTCCAGAGGCAGACTTATCAATGAACCTGTGAATGTACTTAGTGGATGCATACATGTAGATGTCAACCTTTGCCCCCGTACCTGCCCAAGGCTTCAAAGCCTCTATTCCGCATCAGCAAGTAGTCCTTACCCATCTCCCTCCTTACTGCCCACCCGGCATGTGCCTTGTTATCTGTTCACCCTTAGTCCCAACTTGCATATTTTCTGCCTTTGTAGATCTAACTTGTCATAATGGACCACAGTACAGGAACTGTGGCCGTTACTCACTTCAGCTTTGGTTCGAGGTAGAGGCACCATGATCTTCCACATCTACACACCACCATGCATTTGAGGCCTTTATTCCAGACCTCTTCAAGTCTACAAATGGAAGTTCATTCAATCTTCAACACACCATCCCTTTTAGACTGAACTTTTTCCTGACAGCAGATGAATGTTACTTCACCTGTGCTCATCTTTTGTCACCAGCAAAAGAGTAGCCTCATATTGAATCCCCATCCCTGTGAAATCAGTCCAAACCAAGGTTTGAAACTACCCATAATGTTCTAAGAGTTCATCTTAACCCTCTTACTACTGGACGACCTGAATCGTCCCGCAACAAAAAGGCTTTTCTCTCCCGTGGAAACCCCACTACATCCCACGACAAACACTTACACTGGGCGCTGCCATGTTTACAATGATAACGGTAATCTCGCAAGACTTCGAGTATTAGCTCCACAGTCTGCTGTATTAGTTGTTGATTTCTCGGCGATTAAATGAATGTTTTTTAAATTTGGAAACATCACGATGTCAGATGAGCCCCAGCCAGGCCCATCACATGTTTTTTGCAAAGAGAGCAATGCAGAAAGTGTTGAATTACCGATGTTTGACCCAGAATAGGACAACAACAGTGACCTAGATCCAAAGATTCTGACTAGCAAAGTCGACAGCTATCATCTCCAATGAAATGGACCCGCAATCCGACTTGGATCACACTAGAGAAGTTTGAGGAGGAAGTGGGCATGCTTCCAACTTGCTTGGCGGTGCGTCACCCTCTGATTTTCTTGAATTATTTATAGATTTTTCATTTTTCCAACATGTTGCAGAGCCGTGTGGAAAGTTGCCACTGCTATAGAAATCACTCTTCTTCACAATCAAAATGTTTTAATTAAATTAGTCTCTCCATTTTGTTTTGATTTGGTCCTCTATGATTTTCCCTTGTGAGGAGCTGTTTTTTTATTATAAGCCAGTGTGTGTGGTCAAGGGGGAGTTAACTCTTCACTTGCATGGGCTTTAGATTGTGGCTGTAGTCATAGTGAAGATGTCATAATAATGGTTTTGGGAAGGGAATTGAGGGTTGAGGGACTGCATCTTTTCAGAGATTCTTAGCTACTCTGTATTTGTGCCCATTATTTGAGCTTTAAAGGAAAGATGAGCATTTCTTATGCAAGAAAAATTATTAAATATGTTAACAAAAGGAAGGTATTAAACTCTCTCACCACCGGTACCTTGGGCAAAAACCCTAACTCTAAACCCCATGAAAAGGGAGGCAACCATGTAAATTTTAACAGTTACCTTAAATAAAAATCAATAATAAAAATATTTTCCCACTAAGGTTTTAAATTTAATACCTTCCTTTTGATAACATATTTCTTACATAAGAAATGCTCATCTTTCCTAATAGGCACCAAAAAATTTAAATATAGAGTAGCTGAGGATCTCTGAAAAGATGCAGTCTCTCAACCCTCAGTCCCATTCCCAAAACCATTATTATAACATCTTATCTAGACTACATTCACAATCTAAAGCCCATGCAAGTGAAGAGTTTACTCCCCCTTGACCACACAGACACTGCCTTATGATAAAAACACAGTACCTCACAAGGGAAGATCATAGAGGACAAAATCAAAACGAAATCGAGACAAATCTAATAAAAAAACATTTTGATTGTGAAGAAGAGTTTGATTTCTTTGGAAGTGGCGACTTTCCTCACTCGGTCCACACGACTCTTTCGCCTGCTTTTGTAAACAGCATACATGCAAGTTCGTCTGCTCCGCAACATGTTGGAAAAATGATTCATCTAGAAATAATTCAAAATTATCAGAGGCTGACACACCAACAAGCAGGTTGTGAAGTGCGCCCACTTCCTCCGCAAACTTCTCTAGGGTGATCAGTCAGATTGCGGGTCCATTTTATCGGAAATGATTGCTGTTGACTTTGCTAGTCAGAATCTCTGGATCTAGGTTGCTCTCATTGT
Organism: Theodoxus fluviatilis; assembly: GCA_034096865.1. NCBI lineage: Eukaryota > Metazoa > Mollusca > Gastropoda > Cycloneritida > Neritidae > Theodoxus > Theodoxus fluviatilis. The sequence continues at coordinate 5,718 of JAWQFJ010010711.1, forward strand.
TCTATTCCGGGTCAAACATTGGTAATTCAAGGCTTTCTGCATTGCTATCTTTGCAAAAAATTTGCGATGGGCCTGGCTGGGGCTTGCCTGACATTGCATTGTTCCAAATATTCAGAAAAATTCACTCGAGTGCCAGAAATTAACAATCAAAATGCCAGGCGGCAGTCTGTGGACCTAATGATCAAAATCTTGGGAGATTACCGTTACCATGGAAAACATGGCAGCTTGCACTGTAAGTGTGGTGTCATGCAGGACGTCCACGGGGTAGAAAAGGTATTTTTTGCCAGACGCACCAGGACGTCCAGTGGTAAGAGGGTTGAAACTTTTTTGAAAAAAAGGTTTTTTGTCATTTTAATGTTAAAATTTACACGGTTGCCTTCCTTTTAGTGGGGTTTAGAGTTAGGTTTTTTGCCCAAGGTACCAATGATAAGAGTTAACATTTTGCATCAGTTAAATGTTTGCTATTGTGTTTTGGCAACTCAAGGCAGAACAAAAAAATCAAAATGGGTAGTATTAATAAATTCACACCTCCTGCACAGTACAGATCAGGAATGAATCCTGCCTTTGGAAAGAGATCCTTCACCACTCAACTTCAAACAATTAATGAGAAAAGGATGGATCCATAAGATGTTAGAATGAACAAAAGGAAAATTCAGTACGGCCCCTACCCCCCCCCCCCCCCCAATCTAAAATTCCTGCATCATCAGATTCTTCATGCTTTTTTCTTCTTCTATGGGATCAGTTGTCACAATATGACACCACACTCACCATGTCACTATCACCAAATGTCATCACAGCTAGATGGAATGAGAGCAAGTCTAGTCCCGATTTCCCTGGTTATTTCCCTCTACACATTCCCTAAGGGAGACTCAGTGGGTCAACTCTTGCCACCAACCCACAAGGAAAACCTTTGGAGAAACAGCCCTCTATAGAGTATTAGCTGTCCTGTGTGCACTGAAATCTTGCTTACGACACTCAGGAGAAACTGGACAGATTTCATCAAAATCTGTCAGCTGGAATGAGCTAGATAAGGTTTTAAGTCCTGAAGAGTCCCATCTCCTTGGTGCATGCTTGTATCAAGTCAGCTGCGTCCTGGGAGATGAATGTCTGCACACCAGCAAGGAAGCTGTGACTTGGTGGTCATGGTGAATCTTCCATCATGACTTGGGAACCTGGAACTCACAAACCCTGAAACAGGAAAGTCCATTACAACACATACTAAATGATCTAGTCTAAAGATAAAGTTTTTCTGTGAAGGAGCTTCATCAAAACCCTTTGCTGTGCACAGATTATTCAAAGCTAGCACACACAATCAAGTCAATGTGTATGCAAGACTTCTTTTACAAGGAGCATTTCACAGCTGCCTTGATCACACTTCTGTGTCCCTCTCCAAGTTGGCACCCTCACCTTACCATCTCTGACTTTACCTGAGGACCAGGCTTGAAGTTGGTGCAGTCAAAGCCTGGCAGTCAGGGGAGTCTTACCAAACTGCACCCTAACCATTCCCTGCCTGCCATCCCCTTCACTCCCCATTCAGGAGGCCTCCAAGATGCAACACCACTGTCTTGCCAGAGCCCACATTGAGGTCAACCTGCAAATTTGCAACACAAACATGGTCAAAATCTATGGAATTGGCTGTGAAATCAAGGCAAAACACAAAGTTGGTCTTTCCAAACATTTATTCCAGATACATCAAATGTAGCGGTAATCATCCTCAGCAACAACACATGTCTGGCATAGGTTGTCTCACTAACACTTGTACTCATTTCATCAATGAAAATCA
>JAWQFJ010010711.1:10000-14657 GCA_034096865.1 Theodoxus fluviatilis
CTCTCTCTGTCTCTCTCTCTGTCTCTCTCTCTCTCTCTCTCTCTCTCTCTCTCTCTCTCTCTCTCTCTCTCTCTCTCTCTCTCTCTCTCTCTCTCTCTCTCTCTCTCTCTCTCTCTCGTAGAATATGAGATTTCGGGAAACTGCAGCAGTGTTCATAAACGAGAATGATTCCCAAGTGAAAATACATAGAGCAAAGAGGCCAAAATCAGTTCAGGCGCGCTGCGGGATGCAGCGGTCAAGGGGGAGATAACTCTTCACTTGCATTGCCTCTTTGTTTGCAAATCAAAAGCTGCATTTTTGAAATTGTCGGTCCGCGCAAAAAATACGCACAGTTTTAAAAAAATACGCATATCTGAACCAGTGAGTACGCTGAGGCAAAATTTGGGGTACCCAGGTCTGGCCATATCTTCACTGGTAAGTCAATGCTTTTCTTTACATAAATTTTCCAAGAGAAGTTAAGTCAAAATTGTTCAAAGGGAATATCCTCTGTCTGTTCGCACACTTATTTCCAAGTCGAGTAGGTTTAATTTGGTTTCCACGAGAAATAAAAAGTTAAAAAAAAAAAAAGTTATTGCCGACCTACCTACCCTATTTTTTTTGGCTATGTTACCTTAACCACACCAATTTTTTTTTTTGGCCTTAGGAGCAAGTTCATCTGTGGACATCTACACATCTGCAATCAAATATTGCATCCAGAAACTTTTATAAAAATGCTAACCTTCAACTGCCTGGCAAGCCTACATTCCATTCTAACCATTCAATGCTTGGATGGCAACACAAATACATACAAGCAAAACCACAATCAAACTCTCATCCACAAACCTGTCATGGAAATCAAACCTTAAGAGCAGGAACTGGCTTCCATGTGAAGCTTTGTTGTCTTCAGAGCCAAGGCAATTCCTGTCCAAGCCACTCATTCAAGCCTTCCAAGCAGAACACGAGACATGACATTGACATTAGTGAAGGGTGACACATGAATGAGGAATGGAATGGAGATGACATGTTACCTGTTTACCAACATACTACCTCATTTCCATCCAATCTTCACAGTCCCACCATCTTCACATCTTCTCCCAGAGGCTGCATGAGGAAAGAATCTGTTCAGTCGTGACCCTTGTAAATGGCTTCCAAAACGCAACATGTGCACCCAATACACACTCACATCAACCTATGGCAAAATAAAGATATCAGAAGAACACAACATACATGCACATGACAATGATTCAGACAACAAAGAATAATCAAGAAATTCAAGTATGTTGTACCAAATAAACACTTCACAAAATTGCTTCAGACGTCAAGGAAACTGGCAACTAAAATATATCCTTGTAGAATACTCAAGCTTAGGTGATAGTGTAAGAAAATTCTGTACACCTGGCATTGCAACAAGATGGTCAGCAAATGGTCAAGATGATATCAGGGTGATACACAATGCAGGCATGAGCACATCAAGGCCCCTGCTCCCTCAGACCAAAGGAGAGGACCTTACCAGCTGAAAAGCAGAAGTTTCTGCTGTCTTGACTGCTTGAGACCAGCCAGCTTCCCAAGGCCAGATGTCACAGGCCAAATGTCAAAGGCCAGATGAGAGGCAAGACTCCTAAAATGAGAAACTTATCATCCCATGACAAAACACCATTTGTGTGACACAGGCAGTGCATGACAAATACTTCAACTAAGTTCAAGGTAAGAAAAATAAAAGTGGGTACAGTAACCAGACACCCCCGGACCCCAAATCCATGTGGGCAGTTGATGTCCCTAACAAAGTTATCAAGCCCATCAAGAATCAAGTATCAGATATATATATATTCTAGGATGAGCCCTATACACACGCTCTACCCTATTTCTTCACCGAGTATTAAGAGATTTTGTCATTAAGAGTTGGGTTTTTTTGTTTAGCAGTTTTCTTCTGTGGGGGTGGAAGTGTTCTTGACCAAATCTTTTTTTTCCGTATGTGGCTCAACTCAAGAAGCATACTTTCTTGCCCAAGTGACCATCATGCATACATCTAGAGATAATGACGACAAGTAAATATGCACACAACTACCTCACACTTACCCTCCATAGCAACCACGCAATCCTACAGTTTCAGCATCCATCTTGTCCTCTCATTAATCCACTGCTTCACATTCATGTCTAGTCAGTTCACAAACACCACAGATCTTTGACATACAAACTCTGAACTTCTAGTCCACTTGGGCAGATTTCTCAGCACACTTAGGGCAGAACTCCAGGGACACATGATCTGGCGTGACATGGAGACACACACCCCTGGCAGCAGAGGGCCTCTGCAACTTCTTGGGTGGGCTGGTGTAGTCATGGTCACACACTGCTTCAGATGCTCGCTTGTGGGAACCCAAATTGGACCGAAGCTCAACGCCCTTGATGTTCTGTAGAAGTCCTGCCAGGGCACTAGAGTTCATAATCACACTTTTCAGGTACTCTCTCTCCTCCTGCAGCTCCTGAATTGTGGCACTCTTCTCATCCACGTCCTTCTGCAGACTGGCCACCGTCTGGTTCAGCTCCTCCACTTGATTTTCCAAATCCTCCATGTATTTCTTCTTCTTGGCACGGTTGCTTCGGGCCAGCATTGCATTCTTGTGGTTCTTCTCGTCGATGGCTTTCAGGACGTCGGCAGTCGCATCAGCAGTGTCTCTTGGCTTGATTACCTTGACGATCTTCACACTTGGACGTCCACTACCAGAGGGAGCAGTGGGGCCGGCGCTGGTCTCCACAGCCACGTACTCGGCCTCGTTGTCACAGGCCACTGGAGGACGACTGACAGAGTCCTCATTGTACCGCACATTCTTCCGGGTGGAACGTCCACAGCGACGCTCGCCTCTCGTTTTTCGAATTGGCACCTTGGCACGCGACATCGTGTTGTCGGGTGATCTGCAGTCGTCGGATGGAGCCGTCGACAAACTGTCATCTACGATTGGAGCCATGACGTCACTCGTCTCGCCCGACATGATGTAGTCAGCAAGATTGTTGTCCGTGCCGTAATCAAAGAGGTCCCACGGGGAGGGAGGGCTGCCCGCGACTTCACCGCTGCTACGCCGAGACGAGGGACTCGAACTGCTGCCCAAAGCTGCGTCTGCAGCCAACCCGCTGTCAGTGGAGTAGGTAGGCGATGTCTGCACACCGATCTCCATCTCGGTCGGGTCTTTTACAAGGCTGTGACAATCAGACAGTGAGTAGAGAGAGGTGGGGAACAATTCAGTGTCATGAGGAATGTCTAAATTGCCAATATCACAGAGTAGGTCATCGAATGACAGCGAAGGCGCATCCATTTTTATGGTCGAGACAGTAGAATGCGCAAAAAGTTCTTGCACAATCACGAGTCAAATCAAGATGGCGCAAGTCAGTCTCAATGCTTTGAGTGCAACCAGAAACGAAAAGCTTTCAACAGTTTCTCACGAGAAGATAACAAGGTGGATTTTGATTAAGTTTACAGTTCGATCGATCTGGACAAATGGCAAAATTTCGCCCAGTTTACCTTCACGACACAAGAGGGTGGCGAAACGTCCTTTCTACGCGAGCAAACCGCCTGTACTGAGCAAACGGAGGGCACGACGTTATATATACGATCCTTCAACGTACGGACTACGTCGGTAGAGTCACGTGATCCAATCAAATGGCTGAGAATCTATTTTAAGACATGACTCGCATTTACTTCTGAATATCCAGAAATAAACTAACACGGCAAATTTTCATTACATCTATTTCTTTTGAATAGGTAAAATAAAAATTAGTTTTAAATTAAGGGAATCAGTATACAAGGTAAATTTTCTTGGAGGATGAAATGAAAATAATACGATAAGCAATTGCGACTATCAAGCCGAATTAAAAAGACTTTCCAATATCGTATTATTCATAGAAAGAACAAAATGTAGAACAATTGTCTACTATATTTATATATTATATGCTTTTTCATCAACTTTCAAACATTGACTATTTACGACATGCCATACGTGAAACTTCTGTTTACATCCTACACGTACGATCTTTGCCCACTCGTACATAGGATCTTTGCTTCCAGTTTAGTTTTCTCAGAATCGTTGTGCCTCATGTTGACCGTTGTAATTGTTGAAATGGGAAAGAAAGCCAAATCTGGTGCTTTAATGATTTTCGAAAGAGTGACAATTTAAAAGAAAATGCGAGTGAAGGAGAGTAACGATCGAATAAATAAAACATCATCACATGCTATGATGCTATGATAGTATGAGTATGAGTTGACAATCGGACTCGGAGAAGTCATCGATCGTCACTCCTACTCGAGTACAGTAGGCCGAGTAGATAATGAGTGGCGTAGCAAACGGTGCAGAATTTTCACAGCAACCCGATATACGTTGCAACTTGTCCCAAGTGAAGTAAAGGTAAACGTATGTTTGGCAAACGTCTCCTTCACATGGTGTAGATATGGGGGTAGATATGGACCATTGATGTGTGGCAGTCTAGCAGATGCTGAACGCAGACAGCCAACAGCAACTTGTGGACACTCCCCGTTGGCGTCTTGCGCTGCTTGGGGCCACCTGTGGTCAAGCTACTGGAGTAGACCTTGAAAACTCCACAACCACAGGTTCCAGCTGACGAGGTGAGTGTCCAGTGGCAGCAGCCATATGTAGTACTCTCCACCCATTTGCAGCTCCTCTCCCTGGAG
>JAWQFJ010010712.1:0-33468 GCA_034096865.1 Theodoxus fluviatilis
ATTTGCTAACGTGGTCGATGTTTTGAGTCGTATGTTGTTACCTGTTCAGCTTTTAGAATTACTCAGTATAACACTACCTGTGAAAGTGTTCGCAGTTGTTCATCACGACAAATTGTCACACTAGTCTAGCGAACACTGAGAGCGCAACCAGCCTCAAGAAAGTCACATGTTTTATTCCATGATAATTAAAGCAGGATTTTCAGCTACCCAGGCCTGACGCTACGAAGTTTGGTTCATTCTATTGGCTGATAGCGATTTCTGAGTGCCAACGCATACGACGATGTCTTCAATAGTTCGACGTCATCAACTTCATGATTAAAATGATTTGCAATAAAATGTATCGTTGTGGTCGTAATTCTAAAACAAGACCCCATATTACCTCCAAAATACACTGGATTCTTATTTGGGAGAATCCCTGACCTTCCACCAATTTTCATTAGGATCCGTTTTTATCGTTTTGAGTTATTTTGCTGAATAACTAATTAACTAACAAACCTAGGGTTAAAAAAAGTATTGACATAAAAACATCTTACTACGAAACATGAAACCATCTTGCAGTTACCTTTCCAATGACACATACTTTATATAATTCATATATATATTTTTAGCAACACAATTACAGATTCATTGATATATTTCATAGAAGATGAGGAAAAGCAAATTGCAGCATGATTATGCAGTCATTACTTGTAATCTGTGTATACTAGCAATGTATCATCATGTTATGTATAGTGGAATTTAATAATGGTTTGCTTTAAATTCTTTCTTCATAAAATTGCTCGAATGTTAGCTCAAAATTCTTATTGGCCCCTTGACAGAAACATTTTTATCATCAGTATAGTAGTCACACACACACGCACACACACACACACACACACACACACACACACACACACACACACACAAACACAAACACACACATGCACAAGTGTGTGCACACATGCACACACACACACACACACACACACATGCACACACACACACACACACATACAGAGGAAAGCACACAGTCACATTCAGACACACTCTTATGCACGCACAGTAACATACACAGAACCATGCATACAATAGAGCGTGCAATTTTGCACATGCACACATGCAGCTAATGAACACACTCATGAAAGCATGCACAATATTGCTCACTTGCTGAAATGACATGGATACATTCAAATAAATATTAGTTATCACTGCATAAACTCCTAATCTATTTGTGTTTGGTGGGATTTAAAAGAGAATGCAGATTAGTGTACATCATCAAAATAATAAGATCCCTTAATAAGTCGGATGATGCAACAAAAAGATGCCTTGAGTGGAACTGACTGGTCCACAGTGGATGTCTTGGCAGAATCCATCTTACATTCCTTTTTTGTCCAAGTTGTTCTTTTCACTTTGCCTCTTGTATTTTTACATTCTGCATAGTTTCAGTTTTTTCATCCTGTGCTTTACTCGTCTCCCCATGTGTTGACAGAAGTAGCACACAGGTAAGAACACGCAACATCCATGCAACCTCAACATCCCTATGGAAGTCATTTAACTGTCATCCCTTGGGTGAGGCTTTCTTGAAATTGCACTTTATTTTTATCTCTTTGTTGTTATCAATGTATGAGGCTGATAGTGTTAAGCAGCATTTTTATCATTGCAAATGTAAAGCAGCATTATCGCACTGCACAAAAAAAACTTCAACATGCTGATGGAAAAAGACATGACCACCAGAATGAGAATAACCAGCAATTTCTTGTGGAATATTTTGCCTAGATGCATCTGTAAAGTTGTCTTGGCCAGTTGCCTTTTTCTTTTTCAGCTTTTTGATGGCCTTCTAGAGTTCTGGCATGGTGATGGCCTGGTTTATGCTATAATTTTCATCCTTCATAATTTGTTCTATTCTTTCTTACTTGCTGTCTTTTTTCTGTCTCTGGGTATGTCGATGTTGCATAGGATCTTGCTAAAGCGTCAGTAGCCTTTTTACCTATTAGCAGTGCTCCTTTTTCTTCGAGCATAATATTCTGTCCTGTGGTGCCCTCATTTCATCGCCCTGGTCAGTCTCCGAAGATTGGTGGTGTCTCTCTCTATTTTCAGACTTGCTGTCAGGTTTCTCCACTTTCTACTCTGTATTTGCAGTTAAATCTTGAGAGAAATGGCTTTTAGTCTAGGCAGGATACTTTTATTTCTTCACTTTGTGTCTCCTCTACTTCCTCTCTTGGCTTTGCGAGATTGTCAAGGGTTCTTTGTAGTTCCACTGTCCTGTACGGAGTGTATGTTTTGGTCACTCCTCTGGAGATATTTTCTTTGGCTGCCTTGAGGATGGAATTGTTAAATTGTTCACAACGTTGTCGATGTTTCTGCCTTTTACATTGATACTTTGCACAAGCTCATTCGTGCGCATTGCACAGACTCCCCATCGTGCTTTATTGTAGTTCAACTTTGGGTGTTGAGGTAAACTGGGTGTTATGTGTCCAGTGAGGGTAAGGAGGACTGGTCGGTGGTCACTTCCTCCCAGTTGATCTGCATCTTTTCTGCTGGTGTACTGGTAGATGTGGTCTGTAGAGAATGCCAGGTCTGATGTGGGGGTGCTTTCTCAGTGGCGTGAGTAGAAGGTTGGGGGATCTCTGGTATCATTGACGAGGATTAGGCAATTGTCGTTCTGCCATGCCTCTATCGCTTCTCCTCGCTCGTTTAAGGTGCTGTATCTCCAGTTTTGGGACTGGCTGTTGAAGTCTCAATTGATGAAGAAGCAGCTCTTTGGGACCTGTATTATTTCAAGAGAGAAATGTCTGTCATTTGAGCAGTAGTGGTGTACGATGTTGAGGCTCTTGTCCTTCGATTTTATTTGATTTTAATATATTCCACTTCCTCCATCGCTCTTTTATTTTCACTGGCATTTATGCTGTTGCTGACTAGGGTCATTACAATGCCTATTTTCTACCCCCAATCAACCATATCTAAAACCTTGTATCCTCTCATCTCGAAAAATTTCTTTCCTGCATGTTCGTTTCTTGGATGCAGCATATGTTAATGTTTTCATGCAGGAAGTTCTGTAGCTCTGCTTTCTTGTTGTTAACTGCTTCTCTATTCCACTGCATGATGCTGCTAGTTGGGTTCACTGGAGCTTCTGTGCATTTGGTGTTTATTTTGGGTTGGCCGTTCGCTGTCCCTTCCCGTTCCCTGACTCCACAGGACAATTTGAGAGAACCTCCAGTAGCTGGGGTTGGGTTCCTTCCAGGCATAGAGCCTGCCCAGATAAAACAAAATTCTATAGAAACTTCTATAGACTTCTGGTTATAGAATTCTATAGAAATTCTATAGAATTCTATATACATCTATAGAATTCTATATCATCTATAGATGTCTCTAGAAATTTCTATAGAATTCTATAGATGATATAAAATTCTATAGATGTCTATATAATTCTATAGAAATTTCTATAGAATTCTATAGAATTCGTATAGAATTTCTATAGAATTATATTACCAAAAGTCTATAGAAGTTTCTATAGAATTTTTTTATATGGGTGACGCTGCACCTGCCCAGCGGGACTTCGCAGGGCGAGCGCCATTTCTGACATTCCTGTGTCCAAGTGATTTGGAAGCAATGCATGGTGCCGTGGTCTATTAGAGTGCGCCATGCGTCCTAACAGCTCGGTCTCCAGCAGTCGAGATTTCTGTCGGGCTTACCTCACACTTAGCTCCTGGTTCGTACGCCTTGTCCTGGGAGCACTGGGGATCGCGCTATGTTTGACCTCTACCCTTTGACCTGTCAGGCTTTGGTGACCCTACCGCGCCAGCATAATTCTAGGGGTCGTTGAGGTACACAGGCTCCTCGGCCACGAAAAGTCCTCCAAGAAGAATGTTGTCCAACCTTTCCTTTTCTTCGTTTCTCATGCTAAACGCTCGTTTGAAAAATTACTGACACACATACAAAGAAAACGTAACCAAAGACCAGGATTAATTTATCAAAAGTGTATGTAAAATACACCCCAAGTTCAGTTGAACTGTTGCAATATTTAAACTTAAATGTGGTTCAAAGTAGCTTGGCCATGTTTGGGGTGTTAGGTTTGGGCAGTGACATACACATATCATTACATTCAGTTAAGAACCGAAACCGCTGTTCGTTCGAACTACCATACTCCAATTAAGTTTGTATCCGATCTATTTGTATGCAATACATGGTTCGCCGGATAAGTTGGCGAATTAGTGGTTTGTTCAGTTAAGAACATGCGATGTAGTGGGTTGAACACGCGGTATTGTTACGTGATTTACGAATATGCACAAACATACAAAGACATTACTGAGATCAATCGCACAATGCATGTAGTTTATGACCACTGGGTGAATGCAATAGCACCTGTAATCTTCCAGAACTCAAAAGTAGGCAACGAGTGCCCTCCAAGAACCCCGTCGTCATAATTTTCTCTGAAGCAGGCCATCAAGCGTCATTTCCCTTGAACAAACTGACAAGCAGTCAAAATCAGTTCACTCCTCGTTGTTCACACTTATGTGATGTCCTTCAGCACATCGAGATATTTCCTGCACTACTCTTAAAGGCCTCCACACACGCGGCAAGATTTGTGAAAGGAAAGAAAATATATTTGTGTCCGATAAAACGACTACATTAGAAATGAGAGAGATTGAAAAAAGACACAGATGAGGGCATCAGCTGGAAAATGAACCATGACACCCGTGTGATGGTCAACAATGATACTACTAGGCCACATGTATTCGTAATAAAATGAATGTGTTGATGGATGTGTTTCCAAATTTCCCCGCGACATCGTGCATACAGTGATTGTGGTATTTCACAACTCCCCAACAAACCACTTCCCCACAGACTAGGAGCAACACCCTATGACGTGAAAATGCATCCTGGATCCTTTATTAGCTCTGCTCTCCGCCCATTCTTCACACACAGTAGTGTTTGATTTTCTTCAAACTTGATCGAGTCAGCTGTGCACCTTGCGATGCAAACACGTTTTTCGCAATAATCTGTACACATTAGAAACGTACAGTGGTGTAAAAGTATACAAGACATTCTAGGCGCCAGGATATCATACAACTGACAGATGAAATAGCAGAAGCCACAGAAGTTTCGAATCGAGCAAGGCTAGACTGCCATTAGGACGACTGGCTAGTCACAAATATATCGCTACAGCATAAGCAGAAAGCTATCTGATTGGCTGTTCGAGGATGTATCCAAGGGACAGGGCAAATCGAACGTAATTGCTATTTGGCGGCAACTCGACAGAACACTGCTGGAATTTGCGAGGGCAGTCTTTCCTATGGAAACGGTATTGTTGTCAGAAAATCGCCGCGTTTGAGCACGCCTAAAACATGCTGTACGACTTGCAAGCACGATATTTTCCATGGAAACGGCGTTGATGTCAGAAATGTGTCCGCGTGTGAGGAGGCCTTTACATTCGAAAAATGTTTTGCTCTCTTTCTGATTACCAGACCTGTTTATCTTCTTCGTCTTGTTGACTGCCCGAACCACTCGGCTTCGTGACAAGCCATGTAGTATCATTTATCTCACTGACCCAAACTTCCGCCAAAGATCCTCTCAGATTTCTATCTAGACGATGTGGCGATTGAAATAAACTACTAATGTATTCTATATTGAGTTTTAAGAAAGTAATTATATTATTTGGTTACAGTTTTTTTGCACTTGAATCAGTATTTCTAAAAATGACATATTTGCATGCAAACTGAACGTGGTTATTTATTTACTTCTGTATTGTGTATTGCGAGTGGCAGTATCTCGTGTATGTTACAATTAAGCACAATAGCTGCGGCGCATTTGTGCAAGACAGACAGCAATCGAGTTGCGTTTGCTGGTTAAGCACCGAATTCAGTGAGGGCCTGTAGCGGTCAAAATAGTTTCGCGGTGAAATCAGTTTCCGGAAGTCATCGCAGAGTTTTAATTCTTTATTTAGCACAATATCATACAACACAAGTGACAAAACAAGTAGCGCCGAGTGAAGAGGAAAAAAGCTTAAGACCCACTCACACACACACACACACATACACACATACAATGAAAAAAACAAACAAAAAAAACAACAAAAAAAACACCAACCTCCCCCATCTCCCCGCACACCCTTCATCTTGCCCCTCCCCTATCCCACTGCCCCATCACCCACCAACCCCACTCCACCCCACCCCACCCACATGCACATTCATAAGAACAAAACATCTGCAGACCTCTGTAATAGATTTGCATATATATGAACCAATGTCACAGTTTCCATTTTACACAAGTATAATGACACCAGCATTGATAAATTCACTCCATTTATCATTGAACTTTTCGATATTTTCTCCTTTTTTTGCAGCAATATACTCAAGTTTAATTATACTGGACAGATAAAAAGTGAAATCAACAAAGTCTGGAAGCAAATCATTCAATCTCTGATGATAAATATGCCTTTATCGAGCAAAATGATATGATTAATGTTTGCATTTTCATTTAATTTTCCAAAAAGTACCTCTAGTTCTGTAAAAGTTACTTCTCTATCACATTTTTCCTTAATGACATCACTCAATTTTACCCACAGGGATCTGCTGTATTTGCATCCATAAAAGAGATGCCCTATTGTTTCAACTTCAGTCTGACAAAAAGTGCATAGTTTAGTCTGAGTGAGCTTCATCTTATACAGTAGACTATTGACTGACAAAATACGGTGGAGAATCTTGTACTGAAATACTCTGAGTCTCACCTCTTGACAAGATTTAAAAAGCAATTGGTAATACATCTCCCAGGGCAGGTCAATTTTTACTAGTTTATTTTCCCACTTTTTTGTGCCGTAGGAATACATGTATTCTGCATCATTCCATAGAAGAATCTAGCCTTTCTGCTATTATTTGAAAGCAACAATGCTCTAATTGAGGGCTCATGCTGTTCTTCCTCAGAACGAATATCTATTTGCTCAAATTCCTGCTTCCATTCCCACGGAATTATTTGCAGTAGTTTAGCATACTCAAGAAAGTGACCTTGAAAATTGAATTCTGACTGTAACTCCTCAAAGGATTTAAACATTCCGTTATGTTTCACAATGTCTTTGACAGTTTTTATCCCAACATCAAACCATCTTCTTAATAAGTAACCGCTGTCAGCAAATTCTGCGTTATTCCATAGCGGTCGCTGCAAATAACTTCCTGTTGATTTACGTTTATTTCGAATCAAAAATTTATTCCACGCCATTAACACTTGCTGCCAGAAAGGATTTCTTATTTTGTCGACCACTGTTTTCTTTATATATCCCCCCGTTTCCATCAACACTTTGGCATCCACCCGCTTACAGGAAATATTGAGAGCAGGGGTTTGGACCAATCTGCTCATCCATGTCAGTTTTAATGCATCATTGTATTTATTTATGTCTATCATTTTTAGACCCCCTTTGTCATAGTCTAACATAAGAGTTTCTCTTTTTATTTTATCTATTTTACCAGACCAAATGAACCTATAGAATTCATGTTGTATCTTCTTTATGAAACTGTCTGGTGGTCTGGGTAGATTTATGAGATAGTAAGTAAGTTTGGAAAGTGCCAATGCTTTTATCACCAGGATTTTACCGAATATTGTAAGATTCCGCCTCCTCCATGCATTCAGAAGTCTCGTGATTTTCTTAAATACCTCATCAAAATTTAATTCTACCATTCCATTTAAATCTGTTGTGAAAGAAATTCCTAACACTTTAAAAGGCTCAGCAGTCCAATTCAGATCCACCTCCCTGCACAATCTTTCCGTAGAGTTAATTTTTGCCCCAATCCAGATTGCCTTAGTTTTTTGAGGATTGATTTTTAATCCAGACATTTCTTTGTATAGATTTAAGGTGTAAAGGGTGGCTTCCAATGATTTTTCCGTTCCGTCCAAAGTGAACTCGGTGTCATCAGCAAACTGGTTAATGATGTGTTCTTCTTCATGTATGCGAATTCCTTTTATGCTTTTATTTTTATGTACCAAGATATTAAGGACTTCAGCGCAGAGGAGATAAATGTAACATGACAAAGGGTCCCCCTGACGGGTTCCACGCAATATTGGGAAAAAATGGGACCTATGACCATTTTGGAGTACACACGCGTTTGCACCCTTTGTTAAAGTTCGAAACCAATTAGTGATTGAAGTTCCAAAACCAAAAAAAAGAAGGCACTCCTCTGCAAACTTCCTAGACACAGAATCAAAAGCTTTTTCAAAATCAACTAGGAGTAGGAGCCCTGAAATGTTCTGTTCTCTTGCTTCGTATACAATGTCATAGATTGTCCGGATGTTTTCTCCTATGTATCTTCCTTTTATGAAACCTTTTTGCTCATCACTTATTATGTGGGGTATCATTTTTTTCAGTCTGTTAGCAATACAAGATGATGCTAGCTTATATAATACATTCAGAAGTGATATAGGGCGCCAGTTTTTCAAGCGAGTTCTATCGCTATCATGCTTGGGTATACAGGTAATTATTCCCTGTTTCTGGACAGACGACAATTCAACTCTTTCATACGCCTCGTTAAAGCTTCTGAGAATAAAGATGCCCAGATCCTTCCAGAAGAATTTAAAAAATTCTGCACTAAAGCCATCAGTCCCCGGCGTTTTATTATTTGACATTGATCTAAGTGCATTTGTGAGCTCACCATAAGTCAGAGGACCTTCTATCTCAGCTTTTTGTTCCTCAGTCAATTTTCGGCCGTTTTCAACTGACACCATGTCCTGCCAATTTTTCATTCTTCCATCCTCTCTCTCTCTATATAAAGTTTCATAAAATTTAGCTTGAGCTGCAAGTATGTCGTTTTGAGCCGTCAGAATATGTCCGTCGTCAGTTACCAACTTGTTTATCACCTTGTCAGTGTAGTGCCTTTTTTCAAGGCTCAAAAAGTATGAAGTACATTTTTCCCCTTCCTCTATCCACCTAGCTTTTGATCTAATTATAACGCTCCTTGTTTTTTCCTCTTTCAATGATTGTAGTGCTTTTCTTTGCGTCTCTAAAAGTTTAAGCTTGTCACTGATATTTCCTACACTTGCTTCCAAGTTAGCCTCTAAACATCTTATGCTTTCTATCAATTTCCTTTCCTCTTCCTCTCTCTCTCTCTTGCGTTTTTTTGAGTATTGCAACGTGTTTTGTCGGATAATCATCAATAGATAGTCTATAAATGTACTCAAGGGTATTGTCAACTGCAATTCCCATGGGGAAATCTGCATGAGAGTCTCCCGCCTGTATGGTGTAGGCGCATATTCTTCAATAGTTTTCCTAATCAAATCTTTTACCAGATCGACATAGCCTGCATCTTTTATTAATGAAGCATTGAACTTCCAAAATCCTGGTCCTCTCTTATGCCCAAATGAGAGAGACAGAGTAATCAATGAATGATCTGATCTATAGCCAATATCAATTTGTGCATCATTCAGCGCCTGTGCTATACCACTCGTACAAAGGAAAAAATCCAATCGAGCCTGCTTTTGGAATTTTGCAGTTCTCCATGTGAATCGTTCTGCATCCGGATGAATTGTTCTCCATACATCTATCAGTTCAAACCTCTCCATGTTGTTCAATAATACATTTCTAGCTAATTTATTATTAAGCCTAACATAATTTTTACTATCTTTCTTTTGATTCAATATCAAGTTCCAGTCACCTCCTAGAATAATTTCCTGATTTCCAATATCATCAATATATCCAAAAAGGGTACGATAGAATAAAGGTTTATCATCATTTGGCCCATAAACATTTCCTAATGTTATTCTCTTGTCTTTAAAAGACAAATCAACTAAAAGAAAGTTACCATTTGGATCTAGAATGGAACTATGAATTTTGAAATCAAAATTGTTATTAAATAAGACTGCCACACCTCTTGCCCTGCTAGTACAAGGAGCAATCAATCCTTCAAAACCCCATTCAAGGAGCATTCTGCTGGTAGTGTCTTTGTCAATGTGAATGTCTTGGAGCATTATTATTGAGGGACCATACGCTCTTAAATGGTTCAACACATCTCTTCGCTTCAGCGGATCAGCAAGTCCCCTACAATTCATAGATATTATTTTTAAATCAGACATAATAAATGGTAAGAATTCCTTTTTTGCCGACTGCATTTCACTTCCCAGTGGTGACTCCAACGATAGCTGCACCACGTAACAAGGAAGAAGAATGAGATGCCAATTGTAACAAAACCACAAAGAAACATACAGGCACGTCCAGATTGCCATAACCAAACATATTTATCAAGACCCTCTGCATTCATTTCTTGGCCCCAACCCCAACGTGTACCTCTTCTCTCTCCCCCTTCACCCCCCACCCTACACTTCCACCCCCCATTCCCCATACCGTCGTACAAGAAAAAAAAGTTAAACGAAAGGAAAACTCCACACAAAAAACATAAAAACATACAACGAAAAATTCGAAAAGGTGTGAGTAACACTCTCAGGGCTGTGCACACAACCCAGCCTCGCAAAATATATACCGTAAGGCATCTACCACAACAGTAAAGTCAATCACGTTCAACATATCTCTTGCAACACTAACTACGCAATGCTTCTTAGCACAGCTCCACATTTGCACAACATGACATATCTATAAGTTTCTAATTAACCCGCTTTGATCTCCTAAAATATCCAACTCGACTCTGAACATGTAAGCATTAACAACATAAGGAAATGTGGGAGGGGAGGAAAAGTAAGCGCACCTGGATCTGGGTTTGCAGCCTGAAGAAAATATGTTCGTCTTTCCCATAAGAAGGTAAATCCTGCATTCAGTATAACGTTCTCCTTTCGCGGTTTGCCAGCTTTCGTACAGTTCTACACTGCAATCTCATATTAAACTTCGTGGCTCGCCTCGCATGCGGAGAACACAAAAATACACAATCCTTCGGCTTGATCTGCACGTGTTTTACTGCATTTCCGACTATTAATGAAGAAGAAGCTGCCACTACCGCCACCCACCACTATCAAGAGTACTTAAATCATGTATGGATGAACAATGGCTGATAGGCCTAAACGTTGCTTCCTATAAGGGGGCGGAGGGAGGAAGGCAAGAGGGAAGAGGAGAGTGGAAGGGGGAGGGAGAGAGGGAGGAGGAGAGGAAGCGGGGGAAGACATTTGTGATGCTACTTGTGAAAAAACAAAAGCATCTACGTGGACAGATAGACACTGCGTCAAGTCTCAAAGATATTAATTTGCGCCTAAATGCAGCGAATGCACGGGTACACTTAACAAACAAAAACAACAAGCAAACCAACGAACCCTTCAAATACCATCACATTAATACATGCGCGTAAGTTTTTTCCTTATCTAAGTAAAATGTTGATTGTTTCAACGCTTAATGTACATATTCAAGACAGATCCGGGTTGGGGGGGTGGGGCTCCTCTGCTTCATGTATTTATCAGCAAACAGTATCGATTTGTAAATAACTTAGTGCTTTCTCACTTTGAAGTTAATACTCTTTCATTCTCCTGCCGTCTAATATATAATGTTTTTATCACATTTAATTTGTGTTTTCTGTTTCTCTCCTTGCTCAAAACTAAATATCACTGCATTAGCCAGAAATGTTTATCTCCTCCTTATTTATAGTTTCGGCACGAACAGGTACAGAAGTTCAGGTCATTGCAAATGAGAGCTGCACCAAATCTGTTCCCATGCACTACATAGAAAAGAGTCATCAATAGCGCGTGAAAGAGAAAAAGAGATCACTTACCAAGGCTTCTTTTTGAACCTTGGGAATAAAAAAACAGGTAGGTTTCCTCTGCAGCCACTCCTTGCTCCAAGCACACTGTCCTTCCCCTCCGTCAACTCATGTCCCTCAGTCTCTACACATATTACTGGTCCCGCCCTGAGAAGCGGCTGCTCCCACCTGCAAGTGCAGGGAGCGCAGTAGTTCATGCCACTCTCATCCATGCAGCGGGTTAGATGCTGGAGTGGAAGATGCTCTCGGGGCAGATCGAGAGCGCGGATGTTGTCCAGTTTCCTCAGGTCGTCCAGAAAATCCAGCACTCTGACTCCCTGTCCCGAGGGCCGGAAAATCCTGGCTATTCCTCTGGACCCAAGGCCCCTGGGCAAGAGAAACGTCCTGTCGAGCTTGCACTCCACCGGCAAAGGCTTTGACATTTCTGCGGTCGTGGGGAGGTCCCGACTCTATCCTTGCCTGGTGTATACGACGACTCAGTCGATTTTCTCCTGGAGAGGAATTTCGTCTTCTCTCTTGCTGCTGCCGCATGCCTCTACCATTTCTCTGGTAGGACGCTTGATCTCTTCTCCCCCCTTCCTTGTCAAGCCTTGATCTGTCCGTACCTGCCCTCCCTTGATCGTCGTCAAAGTAGTCGGACAGCCGAGTGTTTTCTTCAATCTTGACTACTCTGCCACTGCACAATCGGGCGTAGATGGTACCATCTCTCGTCCACGCATTCTTTGGTCCCGCCTTTCCTCTTACGACTCCCAGCAGCCTGTAGTTTGTTGCCGTCAGGTCCTCTGCCACGCCAAATCTCTTTCCTCTCAGGTGTTTCCTGGCTTGGGCGAGCACTATCTCCCGATCTTCCAGGCGGACAAATCTGACGAGCACTGTTCTTCCCTCACCCTGCCTGAACCGACCAAGCCTGTGGGCAACATCAATGCTCTGTCGACAAAATTCAGGTAGTCTCAGCTCGTTTTGGAAGAAGGCCACGACTCTCTCAATGCAGTCGCTCACTGTCTCATTTGCCTCCGTGTCCATAAGCCCATAGATCCGGAGGTTCCATTTTCTTCCCCATTGCTCCAAATGATTTAGCTGCTTTCTTGTAGTTCTGAGGCATGTTTTCGTCTGCTCAGCTTCCTCCTTCAATTCTTCATTTTCTTTCGAGACTTTAACAATTTGTCTCCGTAGCTCCGCATTCTCTTGTCTGATGTCAAAGATCTCACTCTCGATCTTTTCTCCTCTCTCGTCAATTCGCTTCAACATCTGTCTCATTTCTCTTAGCTGCATCGACAACTCGCTCGATGGTATTCCTTCAAACTTTCCTCTCTTCTGCTGTCGTTCACTGCTTTTCGACATATCAGTTGATGATTGACTGTCACTCTGTTTCCCCCTAGTCCGCTTTCGCATGAGACGCACGTTTCCAGTCTTAATCACGTATGCCATGCGTCACGGGGTCTTGCAGGCGAAGGCTGGGCTGTGCACAACTGCACCGATTACAAGCACATTAAAGTTGCTCAGTAAGTCCAATAGCTATCTCCAAATGAAAAATACCAGTATTCTCACCGTCCTCTGACGACACGGCTGGTATATTGATGGAACAAATTACTCTTCAGATGACAGGGAAAATTGGCTACATTTGGAGAGCACTTTGTGGTCCGTCCGCCCTGTTGTGAGCACCACTCACCCATCAAGATTTCTAATCTCAGTCATCGCAGAGTTATCTGCTCGGGACGTGCTGAAAATTCAACTCTAAAAAGAAACGGCACCCGCCACTCCGCCTGACTGACTTCGCACGCCCGGGGAGTTATGCTAAGATCCGGCCGCGTTAATATATCTGCGTTTTGTGACAAACGTCTTGCTCGGCGGTACTGTACTCCATGCACCTTAACGGTCCGCGTGATTCGGGTGTAATCTTAAGCTAAACGACGTTTATTGGCGCTGCTGAAATGGTCGAAGTCGGAAACATTCGGACGTCGTTTAGCTTAAGATTACACGTTAAGGTGCATGGAATACAGTACCGCCGAGCAAGACGTTTGTCACAAAACGCAGATATATTAACGCGGCCGGATCTTAGCATAACTCCCCGGGCGTGCCAAGTCAGTCAACGGTCACGTTTTATAAAACCAGACTAAAATAGACTACAGGGAGGTGACTTCCATATTATTTCCGGCAGGGGAGACGGCTTTGCACGGGGAAAAACTTTTTTGAACGCTACATTATGTGTTAAACTACACAAATGCACCAAAAACACAAAAACTCGTAAAGCAACTAATGCGTCGTTTGTCGGGATATATTACATGCGAAGAACACGTGCAGGAGCGGTAAATCGCATAAAGAGAGAGCCGAGCAGATAACTCTGCGATGACTTCCGGAAACTGTTTTCACCGGGAAGCTATTTTGACCACTACATGGCCTGTAACGACCCAAAGTATGAACCGTCCCAAAGTATGAACCGGAAATCGTCGCAGAGTTATCTGCCCGGTACTCTTAATAATTCGACTCTAAAAAGAGACGGCACCCGCCACTCCGCCTGACTGACTTCGCACGCCCGGGGAGTTATGCTAAGATCCGGCCGCGTAAATATATCTGCGTTTTGTGACAAACGTCTTGCTCGGCGGTACTGTACTCCATGCACCTTAACGGTGCGCGTGATTCGGGTGTAATCTTAAGCTAAACGACGTTTATTGGCGCTGCTGAAATGGTCGAAGTTGGAAACATTCGGAACGTCGTTTAGCTTAAGATTACACCCGAATCACGCGCACCGTTAAGGTGCATAGAGTACAGTACCGCCGAGCAAGACGTTTGTCACAAAACGCAGATATATTTACGCGGCCGGATCTTAGCATAACTCCCCGGGCGTGCCAAGTCAGTCAACGGTCACGTTTTATAAAACCAGACTACAAATAGACCTCAGGGAGGTGACTCCCATATTATTTCCGGCAGGGGAGACGGCTTTTCACGGGAAAAAACTTTTTTGAACGCTACATTATGTGTTAAACGACACAAATGCACCAAAAACACAAAAACTCGTAAAGCAACTAATGCGTCGTTTGTCGGGATATATTCCATGCGAAGAACAGGTGCAGGAGCGGTAAATCGCATAAAGAGAGAGCCGGGCAGATAACTCTGCGACGATTTCCGGTTCATACTTTGGGACGGTTCATACTTTGGGTCGTTACATGGCCAGTCGCTCGCTGCATCCACAGGAAGTGCAGGATCTTGCTGCCCTGCAATCAACCTGTGGCAGATTCACATGTTCATTTATTTTCCCCCACACCCTCATGCCTGGTCGAATATGCTTCCTTATTAAGGAGAGCCCCTTTCCTTATGACTGCTTCAAAGTCCCTTGTGTAGATGCGCGTGGCGTGTGCGTTGGTCCACAAACAAGCCGCCTGTGCTTTCGGGTAAGAATTGACCCACTATGTCTCCCTACGAGATTCGCAAAGCGCGAATAAGTGGGGACAACTTTATTTGGCTTGCTCTTACTTCGGAATGCTTGAATGCTTTTGCTGATGACCTTCCCACACCTGTCCAGTTTTACGTTTTTCGCGAAGTTCTTAAGAAATTTGGGTAATTCTCGAGTCGTAGGGTATAAACTGACGATCTCATGTTTTTCTTAAATATCTAAACCACCACCACCCACACCTAATCCCCCCCCCAAAAAAAAAAAAACACACAACAACAACAAAAACAACGCTATCGCGCAGGTTCGTCTGAGGACCAGTTGAGAGCTAACGCATCGCGCGGTAACTGATCCAGCAGAAGAAGAGGTCAGCACCTATGCGCTCACCTGTTTATGGTTCAACAAGGGTCTGTTTTGCTAAGACGAAAGAGCTTAATGTATTGGTTAGTATTATGATGTTTCCTTGCTTAATTGACAGTTGAAACGCAATATTCAATTTACTCAAGTGCCTTTTTCTGGACTTGTTTTTGCATATCTTGAAGAAAAAGCAGTAGGCATTAATTATAGTGTGTTTTGGTTCTTGTTTGTGTAGAAAAAAGAAGATAGCTTGTGTGTGTGTGTGTGTGTGTGTGTGTGTGTGTGCGCGCGTGCGTGTGTGCGTGTGAGTGCGTTTTAGTGTTTGTGTGCATACGTTTTATAATTTTGGTGTTAAATGTCGTGATCTGTGCATTTTCACACTTTTCTTGCGGTTTTTTAAATTCAAACGTCTGCTATCGCATGCAGGATCTTACGGTAAGCGGCTTCAGTGGATTGACAGGTATGCCTTCAATAGTTTATATCATTCACTCATTAATGTTTTCCTTCCTGAGACAAAAAGTAGGCCAGCGTCCTGTCTGAGGTGTCTCCAGGATGCAATGCTCGCTGCACCAACTTGGCACATGCAGATTTAACACTGGACGCCTATTTGGAGTCCGTAGAGTCCATTGCTCGATTTAGTTTTGTTGCCTTACTTTCTACCAGAACAATTGCTGAGCTCTATGATTGTAACTACACCTGCATTTGTCGCCTTCTTTTTTTGAATACTTGAAATCATATTTTGTACAAATCACTTATTCATCTCCTATTATTGTGGCCCGATTTTGTTGTCCATGCCATCTTCAGGACTTTACAACCGACCCCGGCACTTAAATATCTCCATCTTCAGGACTCGGCCGACAGTCAATATGTTTCTCCACCCACCACATTCTTTGCTATTGTTTCTTTTTCCCCCTCAGGACTTCAGTTCTTCCGCTTTCAAACAGCACTCTGCTGTCTGCGACCCGATCTGTTTTAGATGCCAGATGTCAGTCAGCAAATTAAGTCGTCGAATCCGACCGGCTTCCGCCAGACCAACGGCTTCCTCACCAACCCATTCACTGTCGACCCCCGCCCTGTGCGAACAGTTTGTGGCTTCAGTGGCTGATCGAGGAATCCGAACGAATTTTGCCCGCCATTCGAGCTTCTTTTCAGCCCCTATTATATCGCGACCTGCTTCCGTCTGTAGCTTGCCCTGGTTCCTCCCCTCTATCCGCCAACACATATATTTCTGCATCTTCAGCTTATACGATGGCCTTTGCAACAGTGACTGGATATCTCATACGTCATAGGCACTACATGATCTTCATCATTCTTCTTGCTTCCTTCCTGTCCTTATCCAATCGGTTCCTTCTCAGTGCTTCCTCCCCAGTCCCTGACCTTATCCTTGTCAAATGCACAAAACTGCTTTTGAAGGTCAACTATGTAGATTTCAGCATTTTCAATGTAAGATTGAATCGAAATTCCCTCTTACTGTCCATGAGGACAGCTATGGTTGTCTTCAACTCGTCTTCCCTTTCTCTTCCTCGGAGACGCGTACTTTTCTCCATGTGTGACCGCGCAAGAGAAACGAGACTGAAGTAGGCAAGTCAGTTGGTGAGCAAGCGCTGAGAAAAGCCACCGGCGCACTATGTTACGTAATGGCTTTTCTGAACTTTACATGACTGCAAAAATAGAATTTTGTCTATAAACTTTCTGTTTTCTCTGGAATATGCACGAATGAATAAATACAATTATAATTGATATATATCATGTTGTGAGGCCCCCCCCCCCCCCCCCCCAGCTTTAGCCTTGTTTCCTAATGCACAGTCACATTTGTCAGCATTTGGAACAGCACCGGTTTTCTTGGGAAGTGGTACCAACATGCACCTCATGTAATTTCCAAGTATGTCCATGGGATTTTGACTTTGTTTCAAAGTGGAGGCACTTGAAGCCTGTCTGACTGTCATTACCTTTGCCTTAATGGAGTCAAGAAAACATCCGAGGATCACACCCACCTTGCGTTTTTCCTGCAGGTCTCCTGTGATTGACAAGGGTCCGCCTGCAAATAGTACAACTCAGCTTCACATAAAAAACCTGCAGCACACATTCCATGTGCAGCTACCTTTTGGTCTGGCCAGATTTCCACAGTTTATGAAAAACTTGTCAAGTGTGACTAAATCAAAGTGTCAAGTATAAGATACATGAGAAATTCCCTGCGACAAACGACTATCTGATATAACTTTCTTTTCCGACACCATAGTTTGTGGTCTTTTTCTTACGTTGCACCCACGAGAAAACCTGATATTTTAAAAACATACTAACCGACAATATGACTATAAACACATTGGCATGTACGTTTGAAGTATGAAATAGTGATGCAGTTAAATATATAAACGCTTCTTCAACGTAAACATTGATAACGATTTGACTAATAATATTGTTGGTGACCGTTCTTTAAAATAAAGAAGGATCGTGATATCTTAGGCTATCGCTGTGGGAGTGGTGGCGACTGTTCAGGCAAAGTATTAGAAGTGTGTGCTTGTTGACAAAGTGGACATCATAGATTTGCGAAAAATCAAGTCTAAAAAGTATCTTAGTACGCTGCTCTGTCGGCCTGTTGATGACGGCACTTTATCTTGTTTCGTGCGATTGGAACTCCACGCACTCTTTGACCATATTATTTCAATTCAGTGATAGTTGAAGTTTTTACTGTCTTTTTGTGTCTCTATTTGATTCAAGACTACTCATGTCAAATGATTACTGAAAGGTTTTGTGAAAAAGCACTTTATAAAGTTTTTTCTTTCTATTGTCGTTAAAAAGACGCTAAGAGGGTTTCTTTGCACTCCCAAGAGGTCACAACAATAAAACCACAGCAAGAATTTCTGTCATGAATATTTGGCAAATCCTCTGTACATCGACAGCAAAGACACAAACTTGATTCGCAATGCCTCTTCTGGTGAGCACATGCTTAGTCATGTTGAGAGATCGTTGGGCACTGTGGTCGAGCTGTTAGAGCGTTTGACCTTCAGTCTCTGGCAACTGATGGGTGCGGCGTTTGAATCTGCACAGTTACCAGAATTGCATCCTTGGGCTACGTGCTTCACCTACACTGCCTCTCCTTTTCCACTCTTTTTCCCTCCTTTTCAATCCGCTCTGTCAATTCCCTGTCGATGCTTGACATGTGCCACGATGAAGCGCCCGACTGTATTATCACCGTTTTTCCTCCACGACGTACACAATTATCGACCCCCAAATAAGGTAGCTTAATCGTGTCATTGATCAGTGGTGACAAATTGCAATTTGCCAAGCCATAATGCGGCTGACACGGTACCATGATCTGTACCATGTCTTTATAGACTTTAAGAAAGCATTTGACAGAGTCTGGCATGCTGCGCTGTGGGCCACAATGAGAAGCTACAACACCAACAAGATCTGTACCGTGTCTTTATAGACTTTAAGAAAGCATTTGACAGAGTCTGGCATGCTGCGCTGTGGGCCACAATGAGAAGCTACAACACCAACAAGATCTGTACCGTGTCTTTATAGACTTTAAGAAAGCATTTGACAGAGTCTGGCATGCTGCGCTGTGGGCCACAATGAGAAGCTACAACACCAACAAGATCTGTACCGGGTCTTTATAGACTTTAAGAAAGCATTTGACAGAGTCTGGCATGCTGCGCTGTGGGCCACAATGAGAAGCTACAACACCAACAAGATCTGTACCATGTCTTCATAGACTTTAAGAAAGCATTTGACAGAGTCTGGCATGCTGCGCTGTGGGCCACAATGAGAAGCTACAACACCAACAAGATCTGTACCGGGTCTTTATAGACTTTAAGAAAGCATTTGACAGAGTCTGGCATGCTGCGCTGTGGGCCACAATGAGAAGCTACAACACCAACAAGATCTGTACCATGTCTTCATAGACTTTAAGAAAGCATTTGACAGAGTCTGGCATGCTGCGCTGTGGGCCACAATGAGAAGCTACAACACCAACAAGATCTGTACCATGTCTTAATAGACTTTAAGAAAGCGTGGGCCACAATGAGCAGCTACAACATCAGCTCCAAGATCATCAAAGTCGTCAAACATCTCTATGACAGAGCGACCAGCGCAGTCCTGTTCAATGGTACCACAGGCGAATGGTTCAGGACAACGGTCGGAGTCAGACAGAGCTGTCTACTCTCCCCCACACTCTTCAACCTCTTCCTCGAAAGGATAATGACTGATGCCCTCGCAGACCACGAAGGATCGATCAGCATCTGTGGCAGAAAGATCACCAACTTACGTTTTGCTGATGACATTGATGGATTAGCAGGAAGGGAAGAAGACCTGACTAGTCTTGTCGAGCACCTGGACAAGACCTCACAGGTATATGGCATGGAGATCAGCGCCGAGAAGACCAAGGTGATGACGAACAATCCTCGGGGCTTCAAAATGGAAATCAAAGTGAAGGGCCAAAAACTGGAAGCTGTGAACAACTTCAAATACCTGGGATCTATCGTGACTGATGAAGGGTCCAAACCAGAGATACTGTCCAGGATAACACAAACAACAGCAGCATTTGCAAAGTTGAAGCCAATATGGTGTGACAGAAATATCACTCTCGCGTCGAAGATCAGGCTCATGCGCACGCTGGCCATCTCCGTATTCTTGTATGCATGCGAGTCCTGGACACTCACATCTGAACTACAGAGACGGATACAAGCCCTGGAAATGAGATGCTACCGCAAGATTCTGAACATCTCATATAAAGACCATGTCACGAATGAGGAAGTCAGCAACAGGATCAGGAGAGCAATTGGACAGTACGAAGACCTGCTCTCAATCGTGAAAAGCAGAAAGCTGAAGTGGTACGGTCACGTGTCAAGAGGCAGTGGGCTGGCCAAGACCATCCTGCAAGGTACTGTGCCAGGTGGGAAAAGGAGAGGCAGGCAGAGAAAGAGGTGGGAAGACAACATCAAAGAGTGGACAGGCTTGACCTTTGCTGACTCACAGCGAGCCACAGAGGATAGAGTTTGATGGAGGAAGATTGTCCGAAAGTCATCAGTGGTGCCTCAACAACCCATCTCAGGGTTAAGAGACTGAACTGAACTGAACTGAACTGAACTGAATGCGGCTGAAAATCTAATCTGAATGCTCACCTTTTACAAAACAGTTGATAAAGCAGACCGTAGACGACAGTTACTATGGTCTGTTCAGGGGTTGTACATATCAATAAATTTGGCAGGACGAGACGAGGACTGCTTCATTATTCAACTCAGGTAAAGGGCAGATAAATCTGAAAGACATCCCATGAGTGACTATTGTCTCAGCACAGAAAACTGCCCAGGCCGGCACTGCAGGGGTGACGGTAACAGGCGGACATTCCGACTTGCTCCCAGGATACCCTAGTAGCCACGCATACGGAGACAGATGCATCATCATTATTTTTTCTCTCTTCGCAAGTTTCTATAAAGGACATTATCCAAAAAGTTCGACAATTAGAGGGAAATGTACTGGATTAATCTTAAATGAATATTTTGACTCTTTGACTCATGTAGCAGATTTTAACTCTAAAAGTTTCTGATTTCCAATGAAGCTGGGGATGTAGACCATGGCATACATCTTTGTCGTCGCACACAAGATGAGGGAGACAACTGACGTTAATATGCCTGCTCTCAGAATCTTGGAAAATATTATTTATGTGCGAATAATCAGTCTGTCTTATCTTTCGTCTGGTCACATGGTGCATCATCTATCTGCCCTTTTTCTTCCTCTTCTTTGTCCTATAGAAGCAGGTTTCTTGCTTGCTAGCCTGCCTGTCAGTCTGCTTGCCTCTATGTCTGTTACATATGTATACTGTATTTGTCTTTCTCTCTCTCGATCTGTTTTTCTCTCTTTGTGACTCTCTGTCTTTCTCTCTTTTTGTCTTTCTCTCTTTTTGTCTTTCTCTCTCTTTGTCTTGTTCTCTCTTTGTCTTTCTCTGTTTTTCTTCCTCTCTCTCTCTCTCTGTCTTTCTGCCTCTATGTCTCTCTGTCTCTGTCTCTATCTCTTTCTCTCTCTCTTTCTATCTCTCTCTCTTTCTCTCTCTCTTTCTCTCTCTCTCTTTCTCTCTCTCTCTCTTTCTCTCTCTCTCTCCTCGTCCTCCTTCCTTCCTCCTCCTCCTCCTCCTCCTCCTCCTCCTCCTCCTCCTCCTCCTCCTCCTCCTCCTCCTCCTCCTCCTCCTCCTCCTCCTCTTCCCCCTCCCCCTCCCCCTCCCCCTCCTCCTCCCCCTCCCCCTCCCCTCCCCCTCCCCCCCTCCCCCCCTCCCCCTCCCCCACCCCCTCCCTCTCCCCCTCCCCCTCCTCCTCCTCCTCCTCCTCCTCCTCCTCCTCCTCCTCCTCCTCCTCCTCCTCCTCCTCCTCCTGTTTCTTCTTCTTCTTCTTCTTCTTCTTCTTCTTCTTCTTCTTCTTCTTCTTCTTGTTTTTTCTTCGTTCTTCCTTCTTCTTCTTCTTGTTTTTTCTTCGTTCTTCCTTCTTCCTTCTTCTTCTTCCTTCTTCCTTCTTTCTTCTTCCTTCTTCTTCTTCCTTCTTCCTTCTTTCTTCTTCTTCTTCTTCTTCTTCTTCTTCTTCTTCTTCTTCTTCTTCTTCTTCTTTCCTGTTCAATTTGCACGTTTTCTCTTTTACGTCAGTCAATTCCTTTTCTTAATAGATGAGGACTGATTAGATAGGTTTTCAATAGTCAGATATGTGACCAGTTTGTCTTACATCATCAGGGCCCGTATCCAGAACGGCGATTTATCTTTTTAACACTCGATTTATCCCCTAACCCCGGGTTATCGTGATCGGTTAGATAAGGTACGCTCGTCAAAGGATCCTAGGTTGCGCTTTGCTATATATACTGGTTTCCAGCCAAGGGAGAGCGGAACAGACAGTTGGAATTGTCTGAGTTTAGAGATAAATCGGGGTTAAAATAACTTGCCGTTCTGGATACGGGCCCTGGACTTTTATGATCCAATTCTGACAGGACACGTCTGCGAATCATGAATATTCCGGCCATTGAATTACTAAAGAAAAGTGCCTTACACTGAATGTTTTTGTGTGGGCATCTATTAAAGCTGACGTTCATCCAAATTACAGTCAAAATGAGATTAGCTTGCCACATGCGCCTGGCTGGCTGGCTGTAACGCAAAGCCGGTACTTAACCAGCGGACACAATTTAACATTGGTGTCTGTCCCGCACAAATGCGCTGCGGCTTCTGTGCTCAATAGCAGGACACCCAAAACTCTGTCAAATAATGTATAAAAATTTCTTTTTTCAATATGCGCGCTCATTTCCACTCTTTGTTACTGAGTCACATAGATCGAAACTGTAACCAAATAACGGTATCAATTTATCAAAGCTCCAAAGAAAATACATCATTAGTACATTTAAATAGCATCATCACTTATACTTAAATGTCGTTCGAAGTAATTGTTGAGGTTTGGGCCGGTGAGATATATAGCTTATCATGTAGATGAGTGGCGAATATCGTGTGGATGAAGGCAGTCAACTTTCTCGACTTTTTGGAAGAAGAGTCCGCCAAGACAGATAATCAGAATAGAAGTGTCCAGATACAAGACTCACCCGTTTAAATCTCGGCCAGACATAAAAAATCCCGCTTGCATGGCTTGAAATAGATGTCGCGTGACTGACTTTTGTGTCTCGACGCTGAGAGGGCAGCATGAAAGCCCATGATTGATTAGAAGACGCTAATGCCGCACATGATGTCCAGACACAAAATTCGGGCCCCGCACGCAGCATTTTTATGACGCGGAAATTAGCTGCCACGTGCCGTGCTCCGCCACTCAACTCTTCGCCAGTTCGCATGCAAAACGCTCATTTGAAGAAATACTAACGCCCATGCAAAGAAATCGTAACAACACAACAGTAGGCCTACTAATTTTGGAGGTATCTCGAAAGTGTTTTGTTGTTATCACGAAAACGAATGAATTACTTTCGTTCAAACACGTAGAGAAAAGTGTTTTGAGATGCAAAACTTGATCATGTTACATCCATTCAAAGCTTCGCTTGCTGAATTTTTATGTCTGGCCGAGACTTAAATGTATATCTGGAGCCGTATGATTATCTGTCTTGCGGACTCTCGTTCGAAGGAATCTCAAAAGCGTCTGTTGTTGTCAAAGTAACCGATTTCAATAGTTGTTAGTGTACCAAACCACTCAGTAATCGACATTTCGATTTGAATAATGTAACAATTTAAACGACTTATTGATGTATTCTACAAAAAGCTTTCATAAAGTAATATTACAATTCATTGACGATTTCTTTGTATGCGTGTCAGTGATTCTTTAAATGAGCGTTTTTCATGCTAACTGGAGATAAATGCAGGACAGTTGCTTTAATGCGTGAGCGCAAAAAAAAAGCCGCTTGCGGGGCCTAAAATAGATGTGTTGTTGCCGGACACAGGATGTGCGGCATTTGTGTCCTGCAATTAAGCACCGGCTGGATTGCAATAATGCCCGCTATGTAAGTTCGGCCTTTTAAAATAATGTTAGAGTGGACGCATCCTTAAAATCTAAGCGTTGTTGCAATTTGCATAGAATACTGCAATGCAAATTTGTTTAATCAATGATTTCATTTAAAACACAGTTTTGTGAACTATTTTCAGTCTGATAAGTGCTTACATCCTGTAACGTGAGATAAAGTTACGTTTGGACGCAACTTCCCAATATAAGTATTGTTGCCATTTGTACAGACTACCATGGTGCACTAAAAATGTCCACGTTTTGATTTTTGGCACAGCCGTGTGAGCTCGTCAAAACGCACGGATAAATATGCGTAGACGTGAGGTTTATAATAACATGTTTCGTTAAACTAATCTTTGAATTTGTTCATGTTTAAGTTTGATCTGGAGGGTTTTGTTAGCTTATTCATTCATTTATCTATGTGTTCTATCATATTTTAAAGGCAAACTGACAGCTGAAACGTGGAATTTGTTAGCCTCTGCGTCAGCATTTCTTCAAATCTTTGTATACAGAGCAGCCAATTATACCCTGTCTGCCCTGTTGTCAAGAACCACCGTGGCTTGGCACAAGTGGAATTTCCCGTGGCAATTACAGTACACAGTACACAGTACACAGTAATTTACACAGTACACAGTAATTTATTGCGCCAAGTGACATCATTTAAAAAACGAGCACGAGGAAAACTAAGTGATGAAGGCTAAAAAAGAAACAAAACAAAAAGCCAAACACACGCATCGCTTACACACCCTAACACGCCGTTTATGCAAAAAACATGGACATTTCCCGATGTACCTCACTCACGCAGCTGCACACAGACAAGAGATAAGACTGCACCTGAAACCAAAGGATTAACTGGTAAATGGGGCAATATACAATGAACAATTAAAGTTACTATTTAAGAACTGTTGACAAAAGAGGAACAAACTAAGATGATACACCCACCCACCCACCCCCCTTTTAAGTGACAATAAATAATACATATGAACAGAGACAAGACCACTAAGACGTACCCCCCCACCCCCCCACCCCCATCCCACCCCCCGTCACCACACAAAAGAATACAATAGAACAATACAAAAACAACCCTGCGCAACTACAAGAAGACCAACCCTTCCCCACCCCCACCCCCTCCCCCACCCCTCCCCCCACCCCCAACCACACTCAGAAGCAGTCCATATAACCCAGAGGAAGCACAAAAGAGAAAGTGGCACTGTCATAGATGTGGAGAAGTGTGTGCGCACCGCCGACAGGATCAGCGGCGGCAAAGCTGCCTGGGGAGGTTCTGGACAGCGTTGAGCTCCGTCACCGCCGTGGGAAAGAACGAGTTCTGAAAACGGCATGTGCGCGTTTTGAGGGACCTGAAACGACGGCCAGAGGGAAGGAGCTGGAAGAGGGAGCAAGCAGGGTGGGAGGGGTCCGCCACAATCTTACGGGACTTGCGCACTATGCGCTGGGCGTAGATAGAGGCTAGGGAGGGCAGATCACGGCCAATGATCCTGCCAGCAGCGTGCACGACACGCTCCAGCTTGTCTTTCTGCTGTTGAGTGGCCCCTCCGAACCACACACAGATGGAGAAGGTAAGAACACTTTCCACCACAGCACGGTAGAACTGGAGCATGATCTCCGGAGACAGTCCAAACTTCTTGAGCTGCCTCAGGAAGTACAGCCGCTGCTGGGCACTCTTATGGATGCCGTCAATGTTGTTGCCCCAACTGAGGTCGGAGGAGATGAGCGTGCCGAGGAACTTGAAACAGTCCACGATCTCAATGGCCTGGCCGCCGATCATCAGTGGAACGATGGGGGTGGGATTCTTCCTCAGGTCGACGATCATCTCCTGGGTCTTGGTGGTGTTCAGCTCAATTACTCGCTTCCTGACTACTGTGCGAGCGTAGGTGGAAGGGTAAAAATATATGCTGTGGCAAGGAAATCGGTTAATCACTTGTGGATTTACTTCCTCGTCAGCAAGCTATTCGATCTACGAACTGAGATTGCTCACACTGCTTGCCTGAGAGATAGAAAAAGGTCAAGCAGCATGCGTTGCAGGTTGACCTGCTGCTCGCAGTTTGCATGAAGGAAACGAAAACTTGGGGAAATGTAGTGGAACGCATTGCAGTGTGAGTACCACAACTGACCGTGCTCTGACTGACTGAAATTGTCCTCTCTCTCCTTTTGGCTGACTGCAAAAAAAGTTAAACCCTGAGTGTGACTTCTTTTTGTAAAAGTGCGCATCTGAGTGCTGGGCCTTGAATCGAAAAGATGTTCAGTAATGTTCACTGCATACATTTCAAGAAATCCCGGACTGTTAGTTTCTGCTATTAGACAATTTTGAAATGTCGTTAGGTCTCCAAATGTAATTTGCCACATACATTTTCAGTATTCATGTGTATATATATATTTTAAAAATCAATGTTCCTGTCTGCGTATGAATTGATGAATGTGGCAACGTACATTTACTCCACCTTCTATGATCCATTGGTGTGTGTGATTTTCCTCAGGGAGTTATTTAGACAAGAATCTGTTTCTCTGGCACTGGAATGTTCAGATGAAACAGCTTTCTTTGTTTTGCTGCTCATCTCGTCTTTGTGTCCATGTTTCATGGCAAGTTTGTGCACAAAAGCTGTTGGATGCACTGTGTGGGTTATGTTGCATGACAGATGCATAGAAGTTTCGGGAATTAGACATTTCCTCCGTACATGTCTTTTTTCCTTTGACCTTTACATTCCTTTGACTCCTTTCACCTTCACACGAATATATGGGGCTCGGTAGAGTAATGCCAGCAGGTCGAATGCTGTGATTTCTTGGCAGAATCCCAAGCCCAGCTCCTGCACAGAACACAGAATACACAAACTATGTCTGGGCTCTGTTCCAGTTTTCAGACCACGCGCCTGCTGGTAGCGGCGTTTATAAAAGGCTGCAAATGATTTTAGAGTTGCATGCTCAGGAAAGGTGCTAAACTAGCATTCTGCGAACCCGAGTCAGTATTGACTCTGGCACAGTCCGCAATGAATGCGTAATAGACTTGACCCTTCGCATTACAGCATTGCGCCAAAATTAGTTCATTCTGATACTATTTGTTTTCTTCGCCTTTTACAGAAATCATTCAGATGTCGAAACCTGTTTCCATTTTAACACGAACATTTTATTTTATCGAATTAATGCTTGTTTATTGCCTCAATAAGAGTAAGTTATGAGTTTTGTGCGAAATAGTCTTAGAACTACTTTAACGGCATATGTCAGAGGGCAGATCGGCTATCCCACAAGCCTCTCATATGCATATTTCGGTCGAAAACCTTCCATCACGTGATGTCAACTGGGCTAGAGACACGTTCGCCGGTTGGCGAAGTCTCTAGTGAAGTACAATGCTAAACTAGTGCTGCTTCCCCCCACCTGACAGGGCAGAAATGGCACCCTGCACTGCTATAAAGGCTTGTACGTGAACGAGAGTCAGCATAGGAATGGAATGTTCCCCACAGTGTGGAGATGGTGCTGAATCTGACTGTGTGCATCCTATCTGTCTGTCGTCAGGTGCCAGTGTAGAATTCATCAAGTGCTTCAATGATCAGGGGATGGAGGTTAAAGCGGTTTGAGACCCAGAAAGAGTGATAAGTTGTTAGATAGTGTCTTTATCTGAACGTTATGCAGAGGGGATCAACATATTGGGGTGAGAAGAGCAGTCGCACACGTTTCTGTCTTGGGTCCTTTGACTTTCATGCGCACTAGAACAATAAAGCAATAGCTGCTTTTATTGGAGAAACATGTTACCTGAGTTGCTTTAAGGTGTCCTTACATGTGGCAAGTGGTTGTTGTTGTTTTTTACACAGAAAAGTTTCTCTGTGTCGGGTAAAACCGCAAAATTGGAACTAGGGGAGATGAATAAAACACGCAGACTCGGGCATCGGGCAGAACATGAACCCGGCACACCTGCACGGAGAGCGCCACCACAAGACCACGTGTGTGCTCCTGTAAACAGTAGTGAGTTTGATAGACGTCTTTCTAACTCTCCCTGTGCCGTCGCTCGAAAGGTGATTGTGGTGTCGTTTTCTATTTACAAATTCTCAAACCAACCGACTCTACATAAACTAAACGAGAAAATAAAGTCTTATAGTGTAAAGACGCATCCTAGCTCCCTTATTGACTGTGCTCTCCATCCCGTCTCTCAACATGGGCAGTATTCGTCTCTCGATTGAGTCCGCTTTGCAATTTGCGACGACAAAAAAGTTTTTCGCTAAAGAGTGCACTCATTAGAAAGAAACAGTGATGTAGAGCTGTACAAGAAACTCATATTTAGACGTAAGTGCATCATGCTACTGACAGATGAAGTAGTAGAAGGCAAATGCATTTCGAATCTAGGAGGGGCAGGCCACCACTAGGACATTTGAAGGGACACAAATCTACCGCTACGTCACAAGCAAGAATCCATCTGATTGGCTGTTGGAGACAACTTTGGCCGGAGCAAAACAAAACAAAACTAAACTAAACTAAACTAAACTAAACTAAACTAAACTAAACTAAACTAAACTAAACTAAACTAAACTAAACTAAACTAAACTAAACTAAACTAAACTAAATAAAACAACACTCCACTCCACTCCACTCCAATCTACTCCACTCCACTCTACTCCACTCTACTCCACTCCACTTCACTCAACCAACCAAACAAAAACTTTCTCTTTTCTGCGGCAACTTGACAGAACATTTTACAGCGACGTACGATCGCAATATTTGCAATGGCTAGTGGAGGCTTGCCAGAAATCTTGCCACCTGTTTTGACCCAAAAACTTTTTTTGCGACTTGCGAGTGTGATGTTTGCAATGACAGGTACATTGTTGCTAGAAATCTTGCCACCTGTGAGGAGGCCTTTACACGTAGGTAACTGCCTGCTCAACGAGATGAAGTGTTGTGCTTTTATCTGCTTACCAGTCAGTCTGCTTGTCCATCTCTCTCTCTCTCTCTCTCTCTCTCTCTCTCTCTCTCTCTCTCTTTCTCTCTCTCTCTCTCTCTCTGCCTGTGTGCCTGTCTGCATGCCTGCCTGTCTATTCGTCTGTCTGTCTGTATGTCTGTCTGTCTGTCTGTCTGTCTGTCTGTCTGTCTGTCTGTCTGTCTGTCTGTCTGTCTGTCTGTCTGTCTGTCTGTCTGTCTGTCTGTTTGTTTGTTTGCCCGTGCCTGTCTGTCTCTCTGTCCAACTGTGCAAAGGCGTGTGCACATACATTTTGCAATTATTACACCTAATGTTTTCTCATTTAAAAAAGATGTTAAATTTTATGGAAAAAAGCTGGACAATTACTCATTGGGATGTACTGCCTGTTCAATATCCAATTTTGGTCTATCTCCATTGTATGGTGAAAGGCACAAGAGTGGCATCTCATGCCCTTTGATGTGTCTCGCCTCCCACAAGGTCTTTACAGCCTGTCGTTCCTGTTTTTAAAAGGTAATAAGTGTTTGAATTTGGTCTAGAAAATGCTCAAGAGCACTGACGGACATGGAAAGTAAGAAAAATAGGGACTCGCCCGCTTGTTTTGGGTTCTGCGCAATACAGATAAAGAAAAGAAAATTGTTAAAGAAAAAAGGTTTTGTGCTTTCTGATACCTGTGAAAATATCATCATTGCTGTTTATGCGATGTCTAAAATTACTATCATCAAGCACAAGCATAACTTCTCACAGTTTCCATCGACCGTCGAAATTAGCGAACCAAACGTTAAACTTTGCTATTCAATCATCCAATGCAAATGAAACTCATCCACCCAGAATGACATATCATTTTCAGACGAGATCACTTCATTAGCGTAATAGATTTTCATCCATGATAACTAACTATTGCAAGATCAAAAGCCATCGAATGGTTTAAGAGAAGGTAGGTAGGCATGCGTCAGTGAGTCTCAAGTTCCATGGATTGGTGCTGATGGATGCCACTACTGTTCCGCCGACAGCGTCTGCTATGACTTTGTCATCATTAGTCACAAATCATAATATTGTATCGCCCTGTGAAGAGGATTTGCCCTCTTTGAAGGCCGCATGTAAGGAGACGAAGCAATGACGCCTGCACCAAAAACTGACCATGATGAATTTATTTACAAACCAGGACAATAATTGACTAAAAAGCAAAACACAAACAAAACAAAGCAAACGATATTATGTACTGCTTAAACCAGACTGTGCTTGCCAAAATTGAACTTTGATGTCCAAGGCAGGTATGACTGTTCAAGCTACAGCGTCCGCACATGAAGGCTGAGGCCGATGTACCCTCCTGCAGATGGGCCTTCCTTCAGAAGCGCTTGCCATCCGTTCGCTCCTTCAGCTTCCTCCAGAAGCGCTTGCCATCCGTTCGCTCCTTCAGCTTCCTCCAGAAGCGCTTGCCATCCGTTCGCTCCTTCAGCTTCCTCCAGAAGCGCTTGCCATCCGTTCGCTCCTTCAGCTTCCTCGCAAACTGGGAGAGAGCCACCTGCACTTATTCTCTCCAGGCGCATTTATCTAAAGCGCTTGCCTCCCCGGTGTCCATGCTGATCCCTAGCGCTTTGAGAATCTGCTTGCAGAGATCTTTGTACCGCAGCTAAGGGCGAGTTGCGAGTTCTCTGTTAAACCTCTATTTAACTGGGCGAACCCCTTGTACGGCACACTTGCTTGCGAACCGATCTTTGCGTACTAATAGATCTCACGCGCTCTTGATGGAGCCTGGTAGACAGGAAAAACTCATGTTTTGTTTCTCAATTACTAAATGTAATGATATGACCGACATTCGAATTAAATGATGTAGCATTTACATGTACATGAAATATTGATGTATTCTACATATAGCTTAGGAAATTAATACCGTTCTTTCGTTACGGTTTCTTTATATTCTTTATATTCTTTATAATTGTACAAATGATTTTTTGCATGCAAACGTTTTTTTCAACAGCGGGCAACATTTGTTTACTTGTGTTAAAGAAAACAAAAAGTCTCCAAGCGCGAAGAAGCTCTCACTGACCAGCCAATCAGAGCGGGGGTTTGGGTTAGTTACCACTACACGCACGGGGAACCTCAACCCTGGTTGCTGGTTCCTTCCTTAGCTAGTTCCCAAGTCGAGGGTTTGTCAGTTAAGAAACTATGGCGCGCAAACCTAGTTCGCCGATGCCTCCGAACCTGGTTCTCGGGCCCACCGAGAGTTCACTCAGTTGTGAACAGCCTTTGCGTATTCGCCCATCCTCCATTTGTAAGACGTGGCCCATCCTCCATTTGTAAGACGTGGCCCATCCTCCATTTGTAAGACGTGGCCCATCCTCCATTTGTAAGACGTGGCCCATCCTCCATTTGTAAGACGTGGCCCATCCTCCATTTGTAAGACGTGGCCCATCCTCCATTTGTAAGACGTGGCCCATCCTCCATTTGTAAGACGTGGCCCATCCTCCATTTGTAAGACGTGGCCCATCCTCCATTTGTAAGACGTGGCCCATCCTCCATTTGTAAGACGTGGCCCATCCTCCATTTGTAAGACGTGGCCCATCCTCCATTTGTAAGACGTGGCCCATCCTCCATTTGTAAGACGTGGCCCATCCTCCATTTGTAAGACGTGGCCCATCCTCCATTTGTAAGACGTGGCCCATCCTCCATTTGTAAGACGTGGCCCATCCTCCATTTGTAAGACCATTTGTAAGACGTGGCCCATCCTCCATTTGTAAGACGTGGCCCATCCTCCATTTGTAAGACGTGGCCCATCCTCCATTTGTAAGACGTGGCCCATCCTCCATTTGTAAGACGTGGCCCATCCTCCATTTGTAAGACGTGGCCCAACCAACGCAGTCATTGTTGCTGGAGGAGGTTGTACATAGAGGGAACTCAAGCGCAATGCTTTGGTGAGCAAGAATTTAGGGAGAGCCTCGACAAGTGTGATGCCATTTTCATTAAAGGAAGCTCTTTCCAAAAACGTTTGTTTTGGGATGTATGTTGGTTTAATTAATGTCATGGAAACGTATCGACAGTAATGCTGTTGAATTGTTTATATAGAACAGTTACGTACTGCATTTCAAAGTGTTGAGTAGCGGATCACTGTCTTACATTATGATGTGTTGTATTCATGTGCTGTTTTATATTGTTGTGCTGTGTTTGATTGTGCTTTATTAAAAGCAGTGGTGGGGATTATTTAAATCATCCTATCACGGACCTCGGCACTCCATCTCTCGCACAATCTCAGAAAGGTATTCCTACTCCTCCTCTCATTCACCAAATGTATGCAATTTTTTGGTAATTATATTCTTTTGTTGGAGCTTGAAAATCCACGTCAAAGTAAAGGCATTTGATTTGGTCATGATTCTACATTCTCCAGCAAAATTGGTCAAGTTGCCAGGAGTATTACGACTCGTTTATCTGAAGTAGTGGTCCGTTCTTTAGCTGTGCAATAGGGTACGGAAATTCTTTAGCTGCGCAGTAGGGTACGAAAATGATGGACGTGTGCAAAAGGGTGTAGTATCGAGGGCTGCCACTCTTCTAGGTTTCACTTGAGGGAGTGATAGGAGGGACGAGGACTGGGAGAAGGGAACAGAGAAGAGAGTATAGTGTGTCTAAGAATGCGTATTCGTGTGTGTGTGTGTGTGTGTGTGTGTGTGTGTGTGTGTGCGTGCGTGTGTGTGTGCGTGTGTGTGTGTGTATGTGCGCGTACGTGTGTTTGTGTGTGTGTGTGTGCGCGCGCGCGCGCGTGAGTGTGTTTGTGTGTGTGTGTTTTGGGGTGTGTGTGTGTGTGTGTGTGTGTGTGTGTGCGCGCGCATCCGCGCGTGTGTGTATTTGTATGTATGTGTGTGTGTGTGTGTGTGTGCGCGCGCGCGCACAAGCTTGTAGTGTGTGTGTGCGCACGCGTACTGTCTGCGCTCGTGCGTGCGCGTGTGCATGTGTGTCTACGTGCGCGCGCGCGCGTGTGTGTGTGTGTGTGCGCGCGCGCGCATGTGTCTATGTGTGTGTGTGATATGTGTGTGTATTTGTTCGTTGTGTGTGTGCGCACTCGCGCATGTATGCGTGTATCCAGAGAATTAAGGGTATGATAACTATATGTATTCACATGAAAGACGAAGGGAAAACGTGACAGATGAAGAGGAAGAAAGAGAAAGAGAGAAAGAGGAGAAAGATAGAGAAAGACAGAAAGGAGAGAGAGTAAGAAAGAGAGAGATTGAGGCAGACAGACAGACAGACAGACAGACAGACAGACAGAGACAGACAGACAGACAGACAGACAGACAGACAGACAGACAGACAGACTGACAAAAAGACACAGACAGACAGACAGACAAAAAGACACACAGACAAAAAGACACACAGACAGACACACAGACAAACACACACACACACAGTCACACACACAAACAGAAACACAGACAGACACACAGACAGACACACATACACAGGGACAGGGAGAAAGAGACAGAGAGAAAGAGGCACAGAGAGAGAGAGAGAGAGAGAGAGAGAGAGAGGGGGGGGGATAAAGAGAGAGAGAGAGGAGAGAGAGAAAAGAGGAGTGAGAGAGAAAAAGAGAGAGAGAGAAGAGGGGGGAGAGACAGAGACTGACATAGCATACATGATACGCGGAGAAATGGAGCTAAAAAAATACTTGGGTAAGTTTAGGCGCCATGACTTGTCTGG
>JAWQFJ010010713.1:0-5000 GCA_034096865.1 Theodoxus fluviatilis
TCCGTGACTCGCAGACCGCGTCAAGGCAGGCATGTATTTTTCTTAATTATTGAATAAACGACCAGACAGGCTAACAAAGCAATGTTTTGGATTTAAAGCACGGTGAGAACCCTGAAACACCATAGTCATGCACTGTCGTTTACATGTCTCCACAGATTTTGACTTCTAGCGGTCACTGCCCTTCATTCCCTTTATGGAGAATGTTGTGACCGTGAAGAATGATAGGTTTTTTTCGTATCTACACTCAGGGAAGAGACAACCCCAAATTTGCAAGTACCGTGGTCACGCCAGTTGTCGGGCAAATTTGATTATTGCCTAAGGAAAGAGGAAGGGTATGAAAACATACAACCGGCGAGCAATTTTTTTTATCAAACTGAGTGTCCCCATAGAAGCAATATTTGCAAGTTTACTGAATGAATGAAATGAACCAACATACAAAAATGTAATATGTAGGGCCTTAGGTCCATCGTGAATATTGCTCTTTGCAGTTCAACAAGACTTAAGAAAACACGTGTGAGCGTCAATTTGCAAATCTTCCACATATGGAGTGGATAAGCGATAGTGGTCAACTGAGAGATTATGCATGACAAAGTCTGTCACGTATTGAGTACTAGCTCATTCTACCATCTTGATGCATTTAGAACTCAGTTCACGGGGAAATCTTCCCTTCTGCTTTCTTTCTTTTATGCCTGTTCAGCAGTCAGACGAGCAGTCCGATACTGCCTCCCCTGACACACATCATTGATACTGCCTCCCCTGACACACATCATTGATACTGCCTCCCCTGACACACATCATTGATACTGCCTCCCCTGACACACATCGTTGATACAACCTCCCCTGACACACATCATTGATACTGCCTCCCCTGACACACATCGTTGATACTGCCTCCCCTGACACACATCATTGATACAACCTCCCCTGACACACATCGTTGATACTGCCTCCCCTGACACACATCGTTGATACTGCCTCCCCTGACACACATCGTTGATACTACTTCCCCTGACACACATTGTTGATACTACTTCCCCTGACACACATCATTGATACTGCCTCCCCTGACACACATCGTTGATACTGCCTCCCCTGACGCACATCATTGATACTGCCTCCCCTGACACACATCGTTGATACTACCTCCCCTGACACACATCGTTGATACTGCCTCCCTGACACACATCGTGGATACTGCCTCCCCTGACACACATCGTGGATACTGCCTCCCCTGACACACATCATTGATACTGCCTCCCCTGACACACATCATTGATACTGCCTCCCCTGACACACATCATTGATACAACCTCCCCTGACACACATCGTTGATACTGCCTCCCCTGACACACATCGTTGATACTGCCTCCCCTGACACACATCATTGATACAACCTCCCCTGACACACATCGTTGATACTGCCTCCCCTGACACACATCATTGATACTGCCTCCCCTGACACACATCGTTGATACTACCTCCCCTGACGCACATCGTTGATACTGCCTCCCTGACACACATCATTGATACTGCCTCCCCTGACACACATCATTGATACAACCTCCCCTGACACACATCATTGATACTGCCTCCCCTGACACACACCATTGATACTGCCTCCCCTGACACACATCATTGATACTGCCTCCCCTGACACACATAATAATAATAATATAATAATTTATTATACTTATAAAGCGCCTTTCCCGAGGTTCTAAGCGCGTAACATATATACATACATATACAAAATAAACATACAACACACAGTCTATACATTTAGTCATCCAGTCATAGTCAAACACATGCATTCAGATGTACACAGTCAGACTGACAATATACTATACAAATATTTACACAGATGTCAAGATGTACGTGAGGGTAGAGGAGGGGGGGGGGGAGGGTTGCGGCAGGATTCTAACGAATTCACAAGTAATATTGCTGAAAAAGGTAGGTTTTGAGGTTGGATTTGAAGGAAGAGATGGAGGTAGAGTGTCGGATATTGTGAGGGAGAGAATTCCACAGTTGAGGGCCATAGTATGAGAAAGCGAAAGCCATGAGTTCTGCGCTTGAAGCGACCTTGGCGGAGGAGTCAAGTGTCAGCAGAAGAGCGGAGTGAGCGAGAAGGAGTGTACAGAGAGACCAGATCAGAGAGATAGGCAGGTGCAGATTCAGAGATGATTTTGTAGCAGAGACATGCAGTCTTATACTTGATACGTTCATAAACAGGCAGCCAGTGGAGATCTTTCATGAGAGGAGTGCAGGGTTGTCGGTGACGCGCTCTAAAAATGAGGCGGGCGGCACAGTGTTGGACTTTCTGCAGAGGTTGGAGAGTAGAGTCAGGGCAGCATATCAAAAGAGAGTTGCAATAATCTAATCTGGGCAGAATGCAGGAAGTGACCAGAGTTTTAGTAGCATCTACTGTGAGAAATTTTCTGATAGAACTAATTCTTCTGATCTGGAAGTAGCAGGTCTGACATACTGCAGCTATGTGTTGTTTCATTGACATGCTAGAGTCCATGATGAAACCGAGGTTTCTGGCACTGGCAGAAAAAGAGATGTCACTAGAACCTATTGTGATAGTGGAAGGAGGAGTTGGGGTTACAGCAGTTGATCCAGAGAAGAGAAGGGCTTAAGTTTTTTCAGCGTTCAACTTTAATTTGTTTGTAGACATCCAGGACTTGATGTCAGAAGAACAGTTTTCAAAGATATGTACCAATGCTAGGATTTCTGAAGGCTTGCATGATTGTTGGAGTTGTGTGTCATCTGCAAATAGGTGGTGATTGACTGCGTGTTGTTGTATGACAGTTGACACATCGTGGATACTGCCTCCCCTGACACACATCGTGGATACTGCCTCCCCTGACACACATCGTGGATACTGCCTCCCCTGACACACATCGTTGATACTGCCTCCCCTGACACACATCATTGATACTGCCTCCCCTGACACACATCGTTGATACTGCCTCCCCTGACACACATCGTTGATACAACCTCCCCTGACACACATCGTTGATACAACCTCCCCTGACGCACACCGTTGATACTGCCTCCCCTGACACACATCATTGATACTGCCTCCCCTGACGCACATCGTTGATACTGCCTCCCCTGACACACATCATTGATACTACCTCCCCTGACACACATCGTTGATACTGCCTCCCCTGACGCACATCGTTGATACTGCCTCCCCTGACGCACATCGTTGATACTATCTCCCCTGACACACATCATTGATACTGCCTCCCCTGACACACATCGTTGATACAACCTCCCCTGACACACATCGTTGATACTGCCTCCCCTGACACACATCGTTGATACTGCCTCCCCTGACACACATCGTTGATACTGCCTCCCCTGACACACATCGTTGATACTGCCTCCCCTGACACACATCGTTGATACTGCCTCCCCTGACACACATCATTGATACTGCCTCCCCTGACACACATCGTTGATACTACCTCCCCTGACACACATCGTTGATACTGCCTCCCCTGACACACATCGTTGATACTGCCTCCCCTGACGCACATCGTTGATACTGCCTCCCCTGACGCACATCGTTGATACTATCTCCCCTGACACACATCATTGATACTGCCTCCCCTGACACACATCGTTGATACAACCTCCCCTGACACACATCATTGATACTGCCTCCCCTGACGCACATCGTTGATACTGCCTCCTCTGACACACATCGTTGATACTACCTCCCCTGACACACATCGTTGATACTGCCTCCCCTGACACACATCGTTGATACTGCCTCCCCTGACGCACATCGTTGATACTGCCTCCCCTGACGCACATCGTTGATACTATCTCCCCTGACACACATCATTGATACTGCCTCCCCTGACACACATCGTTGATACAACCTCCCCTGACACACATCGTTGATACAACCTCCCCTGACGCACACCGTTGATACTGCCTCCCCTGACACACATCATTGATACTGCCTCCCCTGACGCACATCGTTGATACTGCCTCCCCTGACACACATCGTTGATACTGCCTCCCCTGACGCACATCGTTGATACTATCTCCCCTGACACACATCATTGATACTGCCTCCCCTGACACACATCATTGATACTGCCTCCCCTGACGCACATCGTTG
This sequence comes from Theodoxus fluviatilis, assembly GCA_034096865.1. Taxonomy (NCBI): domain Eukaryota; kingdom Metazoa; phylum Mollusca; class Gastropoda; order Cycloneritida; family Neritidae; genus Theodoxus; species Theodoxus fluviatilis. The sequence continues at coordinate 4,136 of JAWQFJ010010713.1, forward strand.
ATACTACCTCCCCTGACACACATCATTGATACTGCCTCCCCTGACACACATCATTGATACTGCCTCCCCTGACGCACATCGTTGATACTGCCTCCCCTGACACACATCGTTGATACTGCCTCCCCTGACACACATCCTTGATACAACCTCCCCTGACACACATCATTGATACTGCCTCCCCTGACGCACATCGTTGATACAACCTCCCCTGACACACATCGTTGATACTGCCTCCCCTGACACACATCATTGATACTGCCTCCCCTGACACACATCGTTGATACTGCCTCCCCTGACACACATCATTGATACTGCCTCCCCTGACACACATCATTGATACTGCCTCCCCTGACACACATCATGGATACTGCCTCCCCTGACACACATCATTGATACAACCTCCCCTGACACACATCATTGATACTGCCTCCCCTGACACACATCATTGATACTGCCTCCCCTGACACACATCGTTGATACTGCCTCCCCTGACACACATCGTTGATACTGCCTCCCCTGACACACATCATTGATACTGCCTCCCCTGACACACATCATTGATACTGCCTCCCCTGACACACATCATTGATACTGCCTCCCCTGACACACATCATTGATACTGCCTTCCCTGACACACATCGTTGATACTGCCTCCCCTGACACACATCGTTGATACTACCTCCCCTGACACACATCGTTGATACTGCCTCCCCTGCAGGAGACGAGAGATTCTCTACACCGTCACTTGTGTCAACTTCACAAAGTGAAGATGTTGCAGGGGTTGCAGTAGGTGACAAATATGACACAACACAAAATGTTCTTTCGGACAGAGGCAATCGTTAATTCTATGCGCGAACAACTCTGC
>JAWQFJ010010713.1:10000-26236 GCA_034096865.1 Theodoxus fluviatilis
TAAAAGCTTTATTATTAACCTGTTTTCTTTTGTTTGCTTGTTGGCGGCATGTTTAAATGCCATTAAATAATTGTAACATCAAAACTTTTACACAAAAACATATGAAAATTCACAATATTTTATTTTGCAAGACCAATACATGCAAAAGTGATTTTTCAAAACATTTGCAAAATTTGCATGCAAATTAGTGAATATACAGTGGATAACAAAGTAATGTATTTACACACACAAAATACCACACACAGTCACACTGCACATTATTATACACCCACTCTAATTGTGGTGTGTATAGGTTTTACTCTGTTTGGTGTCCACAAAACAAAACCTTTAAATAATTATTTGCAGAAGTTTTGTGCAGCTTGGTTGCCTTATCAGTAATATACTCAGCACAGTGTCAGGTGAAACTGTCAACGCTCACTCTCTTCTGTGTGTGAAAACAGGTTGCAGTGTATATTGTTTTGATTTATAGGTGGAGGAGACCAGACAGATTGCTGAAGTACGCATTCATGAGGAGAGATTGATTGGCCGCATCAAATGTTTTCATCTTCTGGATGGCACTATCCCCCTCACACTCCACCCGATTCTGGAAGATGTCATACACACGTGTGCCTTCCTCACTCTTTTTCAGTCGCCCATTTGCAAGGTAAGAGTGTTTACAGTTTGTTGGTTCAGTTAAAACAGCTACGTCACTGATCTTGTTTACATTCACATGGCAAAGTCATAAAAAGACAGAAAGAAAGAAATTATGAGAATGAAGCTGAACTGTACAATTGTTTCAAGCTTTTTGATCCCCAAATAATTGCCATCATGTCATGAGTGCAAACATTTTTGTAATTAGCCAAAACTTATGATAACCACTGAATAAAAAGTAATTTTTAAAAATGACAAAAACACCGACAAAAAAAAGAAATCTGTGGTTACGCTTACCCAACCATGCCTAACCCTTATATGCTAATCATTCAATTTAAAAAAAAAAGATAAAAGCAATATATGCAGCAACTTCGTTCTTACATGTTTTAATTCTAGTCGCTGCATTCATGTATCAAATAGTGGTGTTCTAGTCTACTGTTACGCTAGTTATTTCCGTCTGCTATTGGCTTATGGCAAATTGTCCAAATGTAAAAAAATAAAAATAAACACGGTTTAAAAGTTGTTGTGGACTTTTTCGGTCATGCAAGTTACAATAGGAATATGGCTGTTCACAGCAGCGTGACCAAGAACCTGAAAGAAAGAGGGGAACCTATGCTGTTTTAATCAAATTCCTCTGAAATGCACACACAGACTCCAGTGGATTAACTTTGCTTACCTTTTTTTCATTAAGATTTTTTAAACATAAAAACAAATGTGGCAAGTGGAAATCATCACACAATTTATGTCGCATTACAGGAAGAACAAAACGTTGAAGTCTTTGAGATACTAACGCATTTTAGACTTAGAGCATCAAGAAAGTCACAAAGTGTTTAATCTTTTACAGATTAATGGAAAAAACGTTAAAAAATCAAGGCAGACTGGTTGAAAAGTTGAATTCAACAGTACATTCCTTTAAAAAAAATTCAGATCAATGGAATCAAATTGTGCTTCACTCGTGGGAAATCGATTTCAGGGACCAATATATTGTCAAAATAATCTTCAGCTTTTTGCAAAAGTCGTTGAATGAAAGCAGAGTCTGCCTTGATGGTTTCAACATGAAGCAGTGATTTTGTACACAACACAAAGGCACACTCACCAATTCCATAGACGTGCATTTGGCACTGGATCTGTGTGTAATATGCATGTTTCTTGCTTAGAGTCACACTATTTCTACTCATCACAACAAACGACTGCTTACTGCAGACATTTTTTAAGGTGGTCGCCTCCCAACAGTTGGCTAAGTTTTTTTATTTCTAACAAGCGGACGGCCCCAGATCTGTCGACGGCCAGCCGGTCGGTGGAAGCCCCCAAGATGCCTTCTTTGGTGCTGATACGGAAACCTGACTTTTCCAAGGTAATGTTTTCATTCTCCATCAAATTTCTTCGGTAATTGTACCGTTGGGCGGCCGCTTCTTCCCGCTCTATGTCTTGCTTCATTTCTTTTGTCTGGAACCTTTCGTTGCAATATAGTTTTTGTTGCAGAAGTTTCTTTGGGTTCGTGGATGGCCGCATTACAAATACTCTATGGATTATTGATGCAGTGAGACGAAATTTGTGGTGTTTAAACCAAGCCTCATTAGCACTTTGATTTCTAGTATCTGCTTCAATTTTGTTAGCTTCTTAATCTGTGACATTCAAAGTCACCTTGAATGTTTTGCAGGCCTCCCTGATGGTGTCGAGCGAGATGGGACTTGGTCCAAGGTCATCTGAAGGACTCTCCTGAGGACCAGGATCCGGCAAAGGAGGAAGAGGGACGGCATATGTGAAATATAAAATATACATGATGAATTGTTAATTGATTGCAGAGTGACATTATTGTTGAAAAATGTGTTGGTGAGGGGAAACAACAGATCAATTTTATGGAACTCCAGTCTTTGTCCCTTTGGGCGACTGCTTAGGTTTATGTGATTTCATTTTTCTGAAGTTGTAACTAAATGCAATTTATCGTTCAGATTTTTACATGTTGTAGATTTTTACACACTCACCCTAAGTGGGGTGTGTATAGGTTTCTCTTTGTGTGTGTGTGTTTGGTGTCCGCAGGTTCATTTCAAGAAGTAACTGATCGATTTGTCTTAATTTGTGTGTAAATATTTTAGATTTCTCAAGAACGGTCCAAACCGAAAAAATTAGCTCATTTGCTTTAATAGAAAAAAGTTATGGCTAATTGAAAACTTTTAATACATAAAAACAATTTGGTAGCACAGCGATGTAACACATAATAAAGAGGGAGTTGAGCTCACATGTCCGTAGGTTGATCTAAAATATTTGTCTGAAATGTTGACGTTTTTATCTTACAGACAGTTAAAACCAAAAATGAGGTCAATAGCTTTCAAAATAAAAACGTTTGTCGAGTATTTTAGTTTGCAAAAACGGAATAAATGTATGTGTGGCGTTATATGTGGGTGACCATGGCATTTTGACCGCTGTGGACATTTTGGGTTGCAATCTAAATCCAGTCTGTGACGCAAACCATCAACACATTTGAATTCAATTGATGTGCAAATAGTACGAAACAGTCTCATGTAACACCATGCTACAGCATTAGAAAGTATGACAACATTGTTTTCTTGCACAGTAAATTTAATCTGTTAAAAATAAAACCCCACAGCGGTCAAAATGTCATGGCCACCCACACATATGTACTTGTCTCCCTTTTGTGTTTACTCTGTGTGCTGTGTCGGGTCTTTTCATGGGAACTGCTTACAAACCAGCCCGATTGTCACCCATAAACTAAGAGTGTGTGCAAGTGTTGTGTATCAGTAAGCATTCCAGCTTGTTACACACCCGAAGAGGGATGTGCATAGGTTTCACACTGTCAGTGTGTGTGTGTTTGTTTGGTGTCTGCAAGTTGATCTCAAGAACGGACGGACCTATTTGTTTGAAATATTTAGCTGAAAATGAAGTCAATAGCTGTAATAGAAAATAAAAGTTTTAGCTAATTCAAATTAACAGATGATAAAGAACCAATTTGAATTTTGGACTGTCAGTAGTAAAAAGATACTTGTTATTTCCATTGCGATGTCTCGTCAACGTCATAATTTCATACTGCAGTGTTTACCGAATACCGATTGTATTGGTTGTCGTGTTAGCTCAGTTGCTAAAGCATCGAAGTAAGAACACAAAGGTCATGGGTTCGATGTCCCTGCAGACCATAAAAATAAAAATAAAGAAAAAGGAAAAGGAAAAAAAACATATATATTTTAACACACAAAACCCTAAATCAGGGTGTTTTTATTCACATTTCACTTTTTGAAACTTCTTTTTTTTTCTCGGAAAGTGGCACAAGTCTGTATGTATTGACCGTGCGGTGGGTGGGTGTGTATCGGTACGCATACCTGCTTGTTTTCAAAGTTTTCATTGTCCATGAAATTTCTTCGGTCTTTGTACCGCTGGGCGGCAGCTTCTTCACACTCTATCAGTCTATGCCTTGCTTCATTTCCTTTGTCTGGACCTTTCTTTGCATTAATTGTTGTTGAAAAAGTCTCTTTAGATTTGTGTTTGTCGTATCATGTTTTTTGTGTTGTAACTTGTAATCAAACATGTTTCAGAATTTGTGTAGTCATTAGTAATAAAATGTATAAAGTAATAATAAAGTTACATTGTATAAATTCTGCTTGTTTTTGCATGCGCTTGTATTTCTAAAGCTAATTTCTAAAGTCTTTTGTCTGTGTTTCTGTTTGGCTCACTCAGCAAATTTTCTTTCAATTATACGTAATCATTTTTTGATCCCTCATGAGTCTATGAATTTAACTTGAAGAAAAAAAAACATACCAAAAAACACAACATCTGTGGGTCATGAAATTAAAGGGAGAGGGGGGGGGGGGCAGTGGTACATACCATGCCACAGCCTTTGACTCGCATTCACATTGCTATAGCATGCGAGTCAAAAACCTAATAGCTAACCTACCTTTATTTTCATTTTGCACTAACAACAAGGATTGGTGGGCAGGTTCAACTCTTAAGTTATTGCAACAATTTTGTTTTTCGAAAATTGCTACGTTAAAAAAAGTTGTATTGCAATTTGACCAACCTGCAAAATGGCAAAGTAGGTTTAAGTGCTGTGAGTTTCCGGGCATAGTCTTCAGTAGCCACTTTGTTGACTACTCGGTCGTCTGGATGCCGTGGGTCGAAGCTGTTCAGCGCTTTTCTTGACAATTGTTCCCCGCCAATCTCATGCCTGAAAGAAATACATGTAAACAAGTGAATGCTGAATATCATAAACAAGTAAACAGATTATTACCCTATGTACACTGGCAGTTTATTGCAAAATAAAATGGCCCACTATTCTATGATGAATTACAGTATTCCATGCATGGTGCCATTCACACAATTTGTTGTTGTTTTGGGGGTGGAGAGGGTGTGTGTGTGTGACAGGTCAAAATTGAGTTTAATTTAAAATCTGGATTTGGAGTCAGGGCTAGATCTAGACCTAACACATTCTCTATTATTTTTAGCATTTGAAGTGCAAACACGATCCAACCTAAACGCACTTTAAAATTTCTATTTCATCCCAAGTGGCAGATGCAGTGCGCTTTTGGGCAAGCCTTTTCCAGGCACACGGCTGCTGAGTGCACGTAAGCTGGTCTGGAATGGCAGAAAAACCCGCGGCCTGCAAACGTTCGAGTTCAAACAAAAGGGCTGCTGCATGGTTGCAGCTTCCCCCTTGTCTGGAACAGACAACATACACCACATTAACATAAAAATCAACAACGTGTAGATGTGAGAACTTATGACTATCAACATTGCAAGTATCTAATTTTCTTTTTATTTTCTGTTTTACTTGCTTGTTTTTGGAAGGTGGGGAGGGGAGCTTCAAAAACCAAAACACAAACATAACATGAGTGGTAAACGTTACTTTTAGACCTCCCTCGATTTTCAAGCTTTCTTTTCAGCCACTTTTCCTGTCCCAAATTTGGAATGAAAGTTATGTTTAGAGTTAGGGTCAGGGTCAGGGTCAGGGTTAGTGTTCATATCAACACTAATCCTAAACCTAAGCCCTGAACACAGAGCTTGAAAATCGAGGGAGGCCTAAAAGTAACGTTTGCCCATGAGCTACAGGCAAGAAAATTATTGTTTACTTACCCGGCCGGGCATTCACAACACGCCTGGAGAATATCGCCGTCATTGACAATCGCCATGTACACAGTATAAAACTGCTGTTTCATGCTGGATCTTACTTTAGCACGATAGTTTCTCGCGGGACACTGTCGTCCGCCGTCCCACATATCCTTGCACATGGCCATCTCTAGCCAAGGCCACTGCACGCGCCGATTTCAGTGTTCACACTGCGGCTACAGTTTCTCTTGTAACAGTCGATCTCTTTGACAGTTGTTTCAAAATAATATCTTCGGAAATCTTTGGCAGAGATGCCAAAGATTTTGACAACTCTTTATCCACTATCTTTGTAAACCAGGTTTCCATTCTTCTCCGCCATCCCTGAACTGTTAGATCTATACTATAGGCTTCAGGTTTAATCTGTGGGGAACTTCCGGTTGTAGCAAGAAAGGTAACTCCAGCAACATTCAATTGTCCAATCGCAAGGGTCGTTTCATATGCGTTTGGGGAATGTGCAAAAGGCATATTTAGTGATTGTTTACTTCGAGCAGCTGAACCTATGAGAATGCATTTCTAAAATGGTAAAATTAGCTTCGAGAGTCATGGTTTGACAACGATTGTGTAGCTGCCAAACAGAGCTTGAAGTGTCTCAACCGTCGTATATACGTATTGAATCTATTTTACTTAAGTAGATTTACATGAAAGAACGAAATGGGTACCATGGACTGATTAAAGAAAAGAAAACTGCGTATAGGAAAAATGTGATGTCATCATTACTTTCTGATTAATCTAAACCGTCTGCGTTTTGGAGGCAGGTACGCAAGATTAACTCTAAAACATTTGTTGAATGTCCTTTCAAAATTTACATTTGAAAGACTGTTTTAAAATGCTTTTATAGGTTCAGGACAACTCAACATTGCAATCAATAGATTGTAACCTATTAGGTACCGCAGAAAATGAATCCTCTGTACTGGATTCTGTCATAACATATGAGGAAGTAAAATGTGCAGCAAATAAATCGGCGGGGATTGATTAAGTTACTACGGATATGATTAAATTCATGCTAGAGTCAATTGTAGTAATAGTCACATCTCTACTCAATGTTGTATTCTCCAACGGACATTATCCATACTCCTGAAAGCAGTCGATAATTCTGCCAATATTTAAGAAGGGTGATCCAGGTATCCCTGATAATTATAGGGGTATATATCCTTTACTAGCATCCTAAGCAAAGTATTTGCAGCTAAATTTTACGGATAGGTTGACTTCTTGGGCAGAAACTAACAATGTGATTGTGGAGGAACAGGCTGAGTTTCGGGGAGGTTACTCTACAGTGAATAACATATTTGTTCTTCCTTCGGTTATTCAGCGTTATTTAGGGAGAAAGAGAAAGTATGTCGCTTTCGTTGATCTTAAAAAGGCGCTTGACTCTGTCAATCATACTGCACATTGGGACATGCTGTAAGTGTACGGGATACGAGGGAGGATGTTGAAAATGCTTCAGGCAATATATTTGCAGGTGATATGTAGGGTTAGATGTAATGGCTCCTACTCGGATCCTTTTGAATGTAATTCGGGGTTGAAATAGAGCTGGAAAATATATCCGATAATCTTTTCTCTTTTAGTGAATTATGTAGCTAAATGGTGATTGAGAATGGAAAACATGGCATCCAGATAAGACCGGAAAACATTGTTTACTTGTTAATGCATGCTAATGATATTGCACTCATTTCTGACACTGTTGTGGGTCTTCAGAATCAACTAATTATTTGAAAAGAGGTTCTGCCCTATTGAACGCTCTATAAATCGAGAGAAAACTAAAGCAATGGTGTTTAGAAATGGTGGCTATGTAGTGGAACCTGAAAGATGGCTCTTGGGTGATGACATGTTGGAAGTGGTCCCGGAATATAGGTACTTGGGATCTTTATTTACAACTAGGTTCTGTAATTTGCTTCAACTAGGCCTTGTGCAAAGGGCGAAGGCTAATGCAATCTTCGTTACTAGATGTATAAGAAATTTGCAATGCCTATCACCAAATGCGTTTTATAAAATATTGGACGCCCAAGTCCTCAGTGTGTTGTTGTATTCTTCAGAGGTATGGGGGTTGTACAATTGTTATGTAATTGAAACTGTACATCTGGAAGCACTGAAACAAATCCTCTAGTTGCCCATCAAGGTACCAAATCTAATCGTATATGGGGAAACTGGTAGGTACCCTCTGTATGTAAATGGCATCATCCGCTCAGTGAGGTGCTGGTTAAGGTTACTCCGCATAAAACCCTCACGATACCCACTTATGGTTTACAGAATGCAGATAAACTCAAACCAAGAAAACTGGGCATTAAGGTTTTGTTATACAAATATAGTTTTGATCGCTTCTGGGTTAGCCAAACTGTGAGCAATGAAAGGGAATCTATCAGGGAACTGAAGAGGAACATGATCAGTGAATTTTTATGACTGGACACAAGCATTCTTAGGGTGTGCAAGGTATTCTTTTTATAGACAGATACAGTTCAGATGGGATAGAAAAGAGTATTTTATTGCACTCGATAAGAAACCTTTTCGATATGTGTATGTTGTGAAGGTTCTAGATCGTACAAGAAGATCGTAGCGCAATCAGTGTGTTTACATCGGTGTCTGCTAAATCGGTTACCCAGTCACGTGGTCGAGTCGGGCTAAATTTGTCTTGTTGTGTTACGTGACGTCAGTCGATTTACATCTCGAGCATGCGAGAATATGCAACTTCATTCGCGAAAGCTCTGGAACCTGTGTTTAGGTATATAAAGCGTGACAAAGCGCCCGCGAGAGAGAGAGAGAGAGAGAGAGAGAGAGAGAGAGAGAGAGAGAGAGCAGATACGACAGAGTTAAGGTGAGAGCTTAACTAGAGGATAGACGTCCTCCTTTGTAAGGAGTGAGTCCTCTGCTGCACTGCGCATAGAGTGAAGCTGCTATGACGATACTGTTTACTGTCACCGCTGTGTATCGACCAGTGCGTGAATAAAGTTTATCGAAAACGACCACCAGCGTTTGTAACTTCGACTTTTCGGCGCAAGCTAGGAGAACTCCCGTACAACATGATATTGCAAAGAGATAGAGTGCAACATTGGTTCCCGAGATGGCAAAAAGTCGAAGCAGTGACAGTTTACAATGAACATGGAGAGCGAGAAACGCATGACTCGAGCCGCTGCACGCGCTGAGGCGAAAGAGAAACTCCTGCTCGACCAACAGATACAGCATAGAGAAGCCCAGGAAGAGGAAAAACGACCCCGCGAACGGAAGGAGCTCGAAGAAAAAGAAAAAGAGGCAAGGAGAGAACAACAAGAAGGCAAACGTCGCCAGCAAGAGGCTGCATACCGTGAACAGAAGGAGGCGGAAGAGAGGGAATATCGCCTGCATCAGGAAGAGTTGCTGCAGACCATCAAAGCTGGCACAGAGGGACTTCAGACGGAAATCGAGGCAGTAAACTTTTGCCTGGGAGAGGAGGTAGATCGCATTGATGCTAACCTCCGGCAAGAAGCAGCACGCCTCGACTCCCTCGAAGGGGAAGTAACCCGGCTTGACACCATCATCTGCAGAATGGAGAAAAAGCACTGTGGGATGCATACCACATTCAGTTTGAGGTGATCGCGCAGATCAACGGTTGGGGTGAACGGGAGAAAGCGAGTTTCCTCATCTCCAGCCTGACGGGACAAGCGCTGACAGTCCTGGAAACCATTCCGCCCAAAGGCAGGAACGACTACACTGCCCTCGTTCGGACCCTCCGTGACAGGTTCCAAGATACCAGGAATGCACACCAGGCTAAGGCAGAACTATACACAAGAAAGCGCAAGAAGGGAAAATCGCTCATTGAGTGTGCGGCCGACATCGAGAGGCTGGTGAGGAGATCTCACCCTGCCTTTAACAGGGAGGCAATCGACGATTTGGCTCGAGAGAAGTTCCTAGATGCCCTCGTCGACGATATTGGCCCCAATCAGTATGAGGGAGACAATCAACACCGCCCTTCGCGTCGAAGCCATTTCCCAGCGTGAGCAAGCGACCCAGTCTCAGAGAATCAGAGCAATCGGCAGCCAGAATAAATCACAGAGCGACAGCTTTGCCCTGCTTGCCAAGTTAATACAGCTGATGGAGGAGTATTTGGACAACATCAGAAATATTTCCTCTCGTCCGGAGGGACAACGTGGACATATCAAGTGTTACAACTGCAATAAGACAGGCCACATCGCTCGTCGCTGTCCACAGAGGAAGGATAAGGCCACAACCACTCAGGAAAACTCCATCCTGCACCGGTTCAAGAGCGTGCGCGTCGACCGAACAGGACCGTCGATCAAAGTTTACATCGACGGCAACCGTTACCAGGCGCTGATCGACTCGGGAGCGACCGTTTCTGTAATAAAGACTGGTCTGTGCCCCTTCAATAGAATGGAGGAATCGGCGATGGTGCTCACTGACGTCATGAACAGACCAATCCCTGTGCACGGCGTCGTGTCAGTGAAGGTGAAGGCCGATGAGCTTGTTATTTCTCACCCCTTTGTGATCGCCGATACAGAAGATGACGTCATCCTGGGGACAGATTTTCTGCAGAAGCATTGCTGCGTGATAGACTGGGGACGTTCCCTCCTGCTGATTGATGGGCACCCCGTGCAGTTGAAGGGTCTTGTGGGGGAAGGGAAAACTTCACTGCGCCCCTCGAGAGCGTTGAGGCGGATCACCGCTCAAGAGACGCCTCTGGCAGCCGCACAGAGACAGAACTCTGACCTGCAGCCCATCATCCGCTGGATGGAGGACAAGCCTGTTCGTCCGCCCTGGAAAAAGGTCGCCGCTACCGGCCCTGTCACCAAGGCGTACGGGACCTAGTGGGATGCTCTGCAGTTGTCGGATGGAGCCCTGTACAGAAAGGGGATGGACAGGAATGGAGAAACCTGCCGTCTTCTCCCTGTTCTGCAAAGAGCCATGCAAGATGAATCGCTGAGACAGCTACATGACGACCCAGTAGCTGGCCACCTCGGAAGGCGGAAGACGTAGCCTATCGACGCGTCTGTGAGCGGTACTTTTGGATCGGTCGGCTCAAGTCCGTTCGCAACTTATGTCGGCGCTGTGCCATCTGTACCTCACAGACAAGACCCCGCAGTCGTCGTAGTGGCCCAAGCAAGACTGACAGTTCTGCAGTTGTTGCCATGCCATTGGTGGATACCCCCTGTGACCTGCCCCAGTGTGTGGAGCCGCTCCAGGGTATGCTGCAGGCAGTGCGAAAATCCGCAAGGACACACCTGCAGTGGAGCGTGGACAGAATGAAGTCTGGTTACGACCGCAATTCCGATCACCAGACCTCTCCCGAGGGCACTTCCCCGTGATTTTTCAACCCACGGGCTGAGAACGGATGCACCACCAATCTGGCCCGGCCACAGGAAGGACGTTACATGAACCGTGCCCGTCTCTGGAAGTACCAGGGAGATTTACCACTCGCCACGACGCCGCCCTAACCCGACCGACGACGAGCCAGAGAGACACTATATCAGGACGAGAGCGATGATGGAGGGACCCCTGAGGACCTACAGACATACACGCGGCGAGGGAGGCGTGTGATGCACCCATCTCGCTTCCTGTGAGGAGTACTGTACCTTTCAGTGACAGTGTTGACAGTGGTCTTGCAGACATTGACCCCATGGACTGGGCAGATGCTACTGCAAGGAAGCTTACGCCCATGTGTCAGATCTTGCATTTATGCCACTCACTCTCCAATCCATGAACTACCTGGACTGTGAATTAACTTTCCCAGTGATTTGTTGTTAATGTTGATGTTAATGTTGTTGTTAGCTGCATATCGTTTAGGTGTTAGTTCATGAATTTTGTACATTTAATTGAGAAGTTGTACATGTAGTGAGACCGACGAGGTCGTTTCGGTCTTTAAGAGAGGAGCTATGTTGCGAAGGTTCTAGATTGTACAAGAAGATCGTAGTGCAATCGTGTATTTACATCGGTCTTTCCGCTAATTCGGTTACCCAGTCATGTGGTCGAGTCAGGATAAATTTGTCTTGTTGTGTCACGTGACGTCAGACGATTCCATCTCAAGCGTGAGAGAACATGCAACTTCATTTGCGAAAGCTCTGGAACCTGTGTTTAGGTATATAAAGCGCGACAAAGCGAGAAAGAGAGGGAGACACAAACAGCAGATACGACAGAGTTAAGGTGAGAGCTTAAGTAGAGGATAAACGATTCCTCCTTTGTAAGGAGTGAGTCCTCTGCAGCACAGTGCGTAGAGTGAAGCTGCTATGACGATACTGTTTACTGTCACTGCTGTGTATCGACCACTGCGTGAATAAATTTACTCGAAAACGACCACCAGCGTTTGTAACTTCGACATTTGGCGCAAGCTAGGAGAACCCCGTACAACAGGACACTGCGAAGAGATTGTGCGCAACATGTACATTCAATTCCGCTCTGGATTCAGTGAACTATACCTTCACAAATTTCATTACAACCGATTCTCCCCAGACGCTCTGAATGTTTGTCCAGCTTGTAGGGAGGAATTTGAGTGAATTTCATATACTGTATGTATGTTCAGTTTATGAAGATATCAGGCAGAAATTTTCCTCCAATGACCGTTATACGATCAGATCAACCGCCATGTAATTGTAATATGCCTTAAAGAGAGGGCGTGAAGCAATAGAAATTGTAATTGCCGATGACGTAATTATGTAATCATTGTGAAAGGCCGGAGGTCTAACAGTTAATCCAGTTCGTTATTTCTCTCTCTCTCTCTCTCTCTCTCTCTCTCTCTCTCTCTCTCTCTCTCTCTCTCTCTTTCTTTCTCTCTCCGCAACAAGGACAGAGGCGCCAACGTCGACACCACTGGTGAGCAAGGTCCATCGAATTTGTGTCCTTCTACTGCCTCCTCCGTTTCCAGTCAACGTTATGTGCCTTCATTTTCTGCGTCCGCCATGCCCGCTGCACGATACTCCACGTAACCTATGTGTGCACGTGAAAAGCCGGGTGACACGTGTATAATCGCTGACAGTCAGTCAACGGACCTTCGACCAAACGTACACAGCCTCGGCGGTGGTCAGTAAGGAATCAATTCCACATAATTCTAAACCTTCTGCTTTGGTGCAGCAGATCATCGATGAAGTGCTTCAGCCATTCAGAGACAAGTGGCAGCGCGAGGAAGAAGAGGCAAAGACTGCTGAGTGGCCTGGCTCTGTGGCAAATGACACATGTGTTGAGACTCGCATCAATGAGAGCGTTTTATCGCAGCCGTCAATCCCCTCGACTGCACGTGTTACAACCCACGCGCAGCAAAAAAGTGTGAGAGCAGCTACTTTGTCAGCCAAACAAGGGGAAGCTGTCCCAACCACCATGTCGTCGGCAGCAGCCCTAGCGCTCCAGGGAGATGTAAGGTCTGACTGACCTGAAGAACGGTGACATTTTGAAGGTTTTTTTTCGCGACCTTGCTTAAAATACTTCTTGATGTCTCGATTCCTCTCCACCACACTCACCCCCTACCTCCTCCTCCCACCCCAACCCCCTCCTCCCACCCCCAACCCCCTCCTCCCACCCCCAACCCCCCTCCTCCCACCCCAACCCTCTCCTCCCACCATCAACCCCCTCCTCTTACCCCCAACCCCCTCCTTCCACGCGTGAAATGGTTCGTTCGAGATGTTTATAACTATTTGCAATGGGCCGGTGGCCTAAACAACTTAGTTTTTCGTTCTCTCTCTCTCTCTCTCTCTCTCTCTCTCTCTCTCTCTCTCGGGGGGGGGGGGGGGGGGGGCGAGAAGGAAGTTGAAAGAGGACTACACCTTCGGAGGAAACAGACTGCAACGTGAGAGCAGTGGAAGGGTGATCAAGTCTCGCCAGAATCCGAGACTACAGTGCCTGACCACTCAGCTGGAGGGAACCTACTGCAGCCTGGCGTGAGGCACGGCAAATTGCGACATTGAGCAGAGTCTAGTATGGGGTAACCCATCAGGCGCCTGGGCTCGATCTGCCTGACAGTCAAATCTATGACCCATCCCAGAGACTTTCTTTGCAGACCTCCAGAGGGCGCCAGGTTTGTATATCTTTATTAATTTTACGGGACAATATCTTGCCCCAGGTTTTAAACTGAGATGCTGGGAAACTGGAGGACTCTCTCCAGGGATTAGCGAGCCAGAATTTTTATATCTTGAACAGAGTCCTTAGACATTTATTATTTCTTAGAAACATTCACAACTGATAATTTTGATCCTAATAAATGTTTTAATGGTTATGCAGTTTTTCACTCTTCAGCAAGTAAACCCGCTTACCATGGTCATAGGTTGGAGGATAAGGAGTCATGATCTTAGTTTTTAAAAATATAAATATGTATTATCACCTTGGGTAATTAGAGGTTTATTTGATCACATTAATTTTGTCATTTATCTATATCTACGGGAACGTGACCCATTAACTGCTTGAGTTAATATCCCTCCAGTAGACACTCCCTACTACAAGAGCAGAGAGATAAACTGTAATATTCTATTATTGGAATATGAACTTTTTTAATTACAGGAGCTGTTTCACCCAGCTTTAGTTTTAATATTTGGTGACTTTAATACTCAAACTTGTGGGTGGGATTTGCAGAATAATCTAGACGAAGATGGTGATCTAAACCCTGTGGTATCATATTGTTTGAGCTCCGACATCGTTCATCACTGTCGCTCTCAAAACCCAAACATGAATAGGTAAGGGGAGCCCGCATTGATCTTTGTAAGGTGCGTCTTCTAGACATCTTGAATGACACTGTCAATGGTGACAGACTGGGTCAATTCACTTTCCTTTCTCATTATGGAGGTAGTGTTATGGACAACTGTATATTCAACATGAACACATTAAACTTTGTAATGCATTCTATGGTAAGATATGCATTTACTTCTAATCACATATCCCAGAAATAAGCCTTGGGAAGAACGAACACCCACCAATGTACTCAATTCTATCCACGGAAGGAGAATACACCGAAATGTATTTGGGGTGTTTGGACAAAAACAAGATGTTACAATAAAAATGAAGTCTCCTAAATTCAGAAGTTCTATTTCCATAGCTGTCCAGAAAATTGATTAATTTATTGAATCTGCTTTAAATTTCATTTTACAAACTTTGCTGGTGAATGCATGCTGCATGTATCGCAATATTTCGTTAGATTAATACATAGAAAGAAATTACCCCATACTGTTTGACTCAAAATGTCATATAGCTGAAAGGAATGCAAATGAAGCATCTTCTAATATTAGGAACGCGGGAGAAAAGGAAGACAAAAAAATATATTTGCAGCTTCGAACTGTTTACCAAGACATGCATCAAGAAAGCTGACTCTTTCAAAGCTGTGTGTGAAACCGTAATCAATTGTATATAATCCTTCTAATCATTTACCTTTAGTTCAGAGCACTAGCAGTTGAAGAGTTCAGATGCCCGAAATTGTTTCCAATGTAGGGCGTTCACATTTTCATAATCTCCTTAGTATAATGCATTTTCAGCTGAGGTAAGTGAAAGAAATCAATCCGTTGTTCATGAGAAACTTGACACACCCATTACAAAAGAAGTTCAGGCAATGATCACAAAACACCCAGAGCACACACACAAACACACACACACACACACAAACATACACACAAACACACACACACACACACACACACACACACACACACACACACAAGAAAAGTGGAAAAAAAACAAACAAACAGAAAACCTATTGTCATACCATCAAAATATTTGTACAAGATTTTGACAGTTTAGATGTCATAAAATACAATTATGGTGATCTCTATCCTTCTCTTCACAAAAGAAAGTGTACTTACTAAACTACGCTCCAAAGAGCCGCGTGAATAACTGCCCCGTTTTCAAGGGACACAACTCTTTCGCATCTTTGCTTTTTTACATGAAGGCTATGAAGAAATTCTTCGTCTTTCTACAGAACGTCTTTGCTATCATATAAGAAGAACCAATGTTTTACATCACTGAGCGCCTATTGTCATATACACCATTGTCATATCTGACGATCCCACAAACCGACACGCTACGATCTCATCACTTCTAGGGGCTATTAATGTCAGAGAAAAGGTTCCCGTGTTCGCTTTCATAAAGAAATGAATTCGACCTTGTTTACAATGGCTCAATATCACGTCACACATCTCTCAAGATGACAGGGACCCAACGAAGTTATGTGAAACACTTCTGCACACTATGTGAACAGAGAACCCTTGTTTGACTCGCAGTTTTTGCTTAATTAACACGTCATTGCTTCGTAAATCAAAACTGACGATGACGAGCTGGGGCTGTAGCGCTTAGAAACCTGTGGGAACACTTTAAATGTCGGAATCCCACACGAACACGTCAGGATGATTGATCGCTTTCTCACTCACGCGACTCATCCGTGATCTTCGAGGGTTTGCATGCGGACTCTTGCTCTGCCTGCCTAACATCACAGCTTGAAATGGCTCCCCACCAACAAGACTGGATCATCTAATCTGTGCGGGGGCGTCGTTGCTGCCCAGAGTTTGATTCATTGATCGATGCATGGACATTATATCGTAT
>JAWQFJ010010716.1:0-28149 GCA_034096865.1 Theodoxus fluviatilis
GGATTTATTGAATAGGCCACCGGCCCCTTTCAAGTATACAATGTAAATACAAATCAATACATTTCAAATATACAGTGTCAATATATTTGTAATTGACAGTGTCAATTCTTACGAGAAAATTACTTAAATATAAAAGCTGTCCCGCTCCGCGGACTCAAGCGCATCCTGTCTACGTTTGAATGCCTTGTACAAAAACATACTAGTTGCTCTTATTGTCTTCCTGTGTTTACTGGACATTAGGCGTTTTACCGGTTCATCGACGTTCGAATCTAACGAAGCAAATATGAAACGTTCCCTTAAATCGTACAATGTAGGGCAATAGAGTAGAAAATGGGTCTCTGTTTCTTCTCTTTCTCTGCAGAGCGGACACAAATTAATGCCATCACCTGTCGTGTATCTGTATTTGTGACTGAATAAATCCGTAATTCCCATCCTGAAACGTATATAAATATCTCTAAATACTTTTTTATCTATATCGTATAGGTACTGTTCGGTTCCAAAAGATATTTTGAAGAGTCTATAGAAAGAATATCTACTACTATGCCGTACTCGCACTTCCCAATCAGTACAAAATCTGCTAATGAGTTTTTCTCTGATGTTTCTCAGAAGTGCTGTCTCATTGGTAACCCGCTGGTTTGACCATACATTTTCTAAATCGCATTCTATAAGTATCTTTTTGATTTTGGTTGCCCAAAAATCTTCATTTTTCGGTGTACACAGCATCATCTGATAAACTCTAAAGGGTAACCTACTTTCGTCCATCTTCAAGATTTTAAGCCAGTACTTGATACTACGTAACTTGGCATTGATAGACAGAGGAAAACGCCCAGTGTCTCCATAGATCATATCATTAGGGGTTCGTGAAGAAACGTTAAGGAAACTTTTCAGAGCCTGTAGATGTACATTTTCTACCGTATGACAATCATCCATTCCCCAGATTTCAGCTCCATACAAAAGAATCGGCTGAATTTGTGCATCAAACAGTTTAAAATACACATCTGGTGTTACCTGCGCAATCTTTCTCAATGTCTTAGTTAACAGAAAAAGAGCAGCTCTTGCTCTACAAGCCAAATCCTTCTGTGTCTCTTTGGAGCATAATTTCGTCGAAAGTATGTTGCCGAGATACTTGTAATCGCTGACCACTTCCAGTTGTACGTCACCTAGATACCATCTTTCATATCTGGCCAAATATCCACCTAGTCTGTATACAACTACTTTCGTTTTGTCTGTGTTAATCTTCAGGCCAAGTTTATCTGCTGCGCTTTTAAGACAGTTTAATTGATTTTGGAGACCAACTGCTGTATCAGAAAGCAGAGCGACATCGTCTGCAAAAAGGAGGGCACTTAAATCAGGTGTGTTGGGTAAAAGTTGTATACCGTGCTTGCTGTTTTCCGAAATCTCTTCAATCAGGGAATTAATTAGGTAAGAAAATAAGATCGGGCTGATTTTGCAGCCTTGTTTTAGTCCCGAGGAGCACTCAAAGAAGTCTGTTAGACCCTCCCTCCCTCTTACGCAGTATCGCACTGATCCGTACATGGCTATCAAAATATCTAAGAGTTTTCCTGTAATCCCATTTTCTTGCAAAATTTTCCACAATATACTCCTGTCCACAGTATCAAAAGCTTTTTTAAAATCTACATAACCAATATAAAGTTTTTTGTGTTTACATAAATATTTTTCAATGATACCATACAGAATGAATATGTTGTCAACTGTCCCATACCCTTTTCTAAAGCCCGCCTGTTCTTCTCGAATAAGGTCATGCTGATCTGCCCAGTTCTGTAACCTGCAGCAAACAACATGGGTAAATACTTTACTGAAGGTGCTAGATAAAGCAATACCTCTGTAATTATCAGGATTGTCACTCGGTCCACGTTTGTGGATCGGCACAATGATAGCCTCCGACCAAACATGTGGAAACACACCATAATCAAATATAGCACTGAATAGATACAATAATAAAGGCAACAACAAGTGTTCAGCTGATTTTAACATTTCAGCTAATACACCATCTGTGCCTGCAGATGTCCCAGTTTTTAGAGACCTCAAAGCAGTTGTTATCTCGAGACAGAGAGAGAGACAGAGAGAGAGACAGAGAGGTGGTACCCATCTACACTGACTTGAACAGAAAAGCACAGCGTGCCTCTGACCTTGTACCAAAGACCATTGCTTGTACTAAACAGACGTATCCTCACCCGTTGATGATGTTCCGGAAATCTAAAATGCTTAGGCCAAAAGAAAAAGTAGATGTGTTTACGATAACCTGACCAAATTCTTTTTATCTGCCGACCCAAAACTTTTTTTTTCGCTTGCAAAAAAAAAAAAGAAATCATTGTAAACAATTTTGAAAACGCGTTTTCAGCAAAAGCGAAACTTGATTTATGCTCAGTCATGGCTGTAACGACCCTAAGTATGAACCGACCCTAAGTATGAACCGGAAATCGTCGCAGAGTTATCTGCCCGGTACTCTTAATAATTCGACTCTAAAAAGAGACGGCACCCGCCACTCCGTCTGACTGATTTGGCACGCCCGGGGAGTTATGCTAAGATCCGGCCGCGTAAATATATCTGCGTTTTGTGACAAACGTCTTGCTCGGCGGTACTGTACTCCATGCACCTTAACGGTGCGCGTGATTCGGGTGTAATCTTAAGCTAAACTACGTTTATTGGCGCTGCTGAAATGGTCGAAGTCGGAAACATTCGGAACGTCGTTTAGCTTAAGATTACACCCGAATCACGCGCACCGTTAAGGTGCATGGAGTACAGTACCGCCGAGCAAGACGTTTGTCACAAAACGCAGATATATTTACGCGGCCGGATCTTAGCATAACTCCCCGGGCGTGCCAAGTCAGTCAACGGTCGCGTTTTATAAAACCAGACTACAAATAGACTACAGGGAGGTGACTCCCATATTATTTCCGGCAAGCGAGACGGCTTTTCACGGGAAAAAACTTTTTTGAACGCTACATTATGTGTTAAACGACACAAATGCACCAAAAACACAAAAACTCGTAAAGCAACTAATGCGTCGTTTGTCGGGATATATTCCATGCGAAGAACAGGTGCAGGAGCGGTAAATCGCATAAAGAGAGAGCCGGGCAGATAACTCTGCGACGATTTCCGGTTCATACTTAGGGTCGGTTCATACTTAGGGTCGTTACAATGCCTCTTTTCTAAACACAAAATACAAAGATATAATTTTTTAAAGTTCAAGCAGACTTACCGACCCTTTTTTATATGCTATGTTACCGTAACTACAACTAGGGGGGGGGGGGAGGGGGGGGGGGGGAGGGGGGGGGGGAGGGGGGGTGTTTAGTATGAAAAAATTCAGCATTGCAGCATTGCCACATTCACAGTTGATAACCAAAGTGAATCTCTGTACAAAGCGCCGTACACTTTACCCCTTGGTCACTGAGCCGTTTGCACGTGTCCCCACCCTTCCTTTGATAAAGGTTATGCTATTTGTTTACAGCAAGACATATTGTTACCCAAGTAGATCTCGAACTGCTTCTCACTGTACTATCTTGGCTAACTAATCAGTTCTGATCTAGACCTCATGATCGACCGACAGATAGAAACGCACGTGTGAAGGATGCACAAAAACTCGATAGATGTGTCCACCATTACCACTCCATGAAAGCATTCCAGCTTGTTGTTGCCGATTCACTGCTGCATCGATCAGGAGTGTATCGATTCCCAATATCTCCACTGCCGACCAGGCACCCCGCCAGTCTATTCCTTCATGGGGACAAGCATTTCGCCCGAAGCGGCTTGCCCAGTGATGCAATCCTCCCTGGTATTGGTGTGACACTTAACACTCCTCTGTCGAGCCATGATGTGACGGCCTGATGAGTGTCGTAAGCACTAAATTTTCACATCCTTGTGAGATACTCACATATGAAACAATTCAATAAAAGACTTACGCAGAGTGGAAGGAGTTTTTGCCACAGAGATCGACATGACGTCTTCATGTCAAGCTATCGAGAATTCCGCAGGCTGATGGCTTCTTAACCGCAAGTGGTATCTCAGCTCCCTGCCTGAATTGTACTGTTGCAAGGAACCCGGATATACTCTATAGCGACAACATGAAGAAGCACTTGCATGACCCGATAGAAAACACGATGAAGAAGTAAAAGTTAGATTATCAGTATGCATGCAGTGATACATTGAAATTAATCGGCAGAGACTTCAGCCGAAAGATGACGTTATACATTGTTTGAGACTTTACGGGGAAAACGCAGAGTCTTCTAGGAGCTTCAGTTATGAAAACAGCTGATACATGTGGATAGTAGTACATAGACAATACATTAAACTGGACGAGCATGGTCGACCTTTTCAGAGAAAGGTACGTAGGCCTAATATCGTCTGCATCTTGTTCGAAATTACGTCAGTTCACGCCAACAGCAAAAGTTTCTAGTTTCGTTTCCTTTCCCTTCTTTTTTCGCAATAGTGAGTAGCTCAATAATTTTATTACACTCCAAATAGAAAAATTAATAAAAACAGCAACCTGAATAGAGTCTTCTAGGAGCTTCAGTTATGAAAAAAGCTGATACATGTGGATAGTAGTACATAGACAATACATTAAACTGCCTATTCTGTTGACAGGTCTATTAAATCAATATAGCTATCGTGTTGTAGACAGAACGAGTCGGAAGACGCTCTCAATTTCACCAATGGAATACACTGCCACGAAAAATACATATACATGTCAAAATGACAATGGTTGAGAAAATGCTCTCATAAAGCGAAGACCTTTATGTCTAATTCCACGTGTTAGCTGTCAAAGCAAACGATCTTCAGGTCGATAAATCTGCTGGGATTTCGACTGTCTTCTTCAAAAAGTGGAGGGACTCTTTCTTAGCTCGATCTTTCCATCACTGCTCCAGCACTTCGCTCGCCCTTTGTTGCCGTCGTTTTGTGGTATCACGAATTAATGTTGCCTATACCTATGTGTGAGAGAGTAATGTAAATCTTTTTGTACTCAGTGGTTCACGAGTTTAAATGTTTTATCATGTGCATGTTTTTCTTCGTTTTCACTGTAGCCTTTTTCTCTGTGCTGGTAAGGATTTAATAATGTGCATGCTACATTTATGGTCATGCGGCCTTATCGTCACCAGCCACATATTATAATTGATCGCTGCCGACCTCGTCATCAGCATCAGCACAGAGCATATGCCCACCTGCCCATGGACAAACCAAAGGGAGGGAACCGCGGCAGTGACAACACCTGCTGCTGCTGTCCCAAGCTGATGGAATTGTTATTAAATTATCTCCCTTCCTACTAGATGTCGCTGCCACTGTAAGACGTTGGTGGAACCAAACACAGTAAACACACCAACTGAGATGTCTGCTTGGGACCTACGGCCAACTCTGCCAAAGTGAGTACACGAGGCGAGAGAAGTTGCAGAATTTGTCGCGAACCTGTTGCCGTATCAACCTGGTCGATGTGGTCGCGAGAGTGGCCGGGAGCTCTAGCGATCTGGACCGGTTCGACGGGCCGCGCAAACTGGGCTGATTCTCTGTGGCACGCGTAACTGCCACCTCCACACGTATGGACTCAATATGCGATTCTGATCGTCAGGCGTTCGTTTGGAACGATGAATGAGTGCTTTTCAGCCGTCTCTCCTCGAAACGTCTTATGAGAAAGGCAATGAATTATTTAGAAGCGGTCGTCTCGGAGCATTTAGGCCCACTTGTTCGCTAAAAACTCCTCTTCCTGTACTTTTTTGCGTGCTTAGTCAGATGCACTAGCCACCACTCATGAGCGCTTCGTTGTGCTGAAGTGAAGCCTACCATTACCGCTTCCTTGCTTTGTTTTTGCGTTGTGCGTGCATTTATCAGAGAATCAAGTCTAATCAGCTTTGAAGTAGTGAATTTAATAACGCTTCCGATCATAAGTATGGGATGGTTGATTTGCTCGCTAGTTTGAACGGACTGTTATGCGACAGCTGGGAGTTGCCAATACCAAAGAACTTAGCTAGTGACACGCGCTTCCGTCTTTGTTTATACTCTTCAAACTACAGTCCTCTAGCAACTCTTCTTCCCTTCCCCTCACCCAGTGTCTATTTCTCCTTCTGTGTCCACTCTTTCTCCTTCTGTGTCCACTCTTTCTCCTTCTGTGTCCACTCTTTCTCCTTCTGTGTCCACTCTTTCTCCTTCTACTCATCCTACCTCTTTATTCTGGTCCTGCTTTGCTTTTACCTCCTCCTCAGTCCCGCTACTCCTGCTTCCCATCTGGCTCCTGAATTCCGACCTCCCACCCCTCATATGTGTCTTTTTCTTTTCCAATTTGCAGTACTTTCTTCTTCTTCTTCTTCTTCTTCTTCTTCTTCTTCTTCTTCTTCTTCTTCTTCTTCTTCTTCTTCTTCTTCTTCTTCTTCTTCTTCTTCTTCTTCTTCTTCTTCTTCTTCTTCTTCCTCCTCCTCCTCCTCCTCTTCCTCCTCCTCCTCCTCCTCCTCCTCCTCCTCCTCCTCCTCCTCCTCCTCCTCCTCCTCCTCCTCCTCCTCCTCCTCCTCCTCCTCCTCCTCCACACTCATTTTGTCACCAACCATCACCGCTTCCCCCATCGCCATCCCTACAACAACCTACAGGTTCACTTTTGTGATTCTAACTGAACTGCAATGTAATTTGAAATTGGCTGTAGAGTGAAGTTCTAGTAACTTAGGGAAGCTCAGCATCCTTTTCTCTTGCTTCTTCACCTTCAAAAAGAGAATACCCAGAGAACAGAATTCTGATGAAGGAAAACTTAATTTTGAATACTTTGTTCTGTCCTTTTGTTATACTTTGTTGCATTGCTCCACTGGTGACAGGAAAGAGACCTTTTTATGGGTCTGTGCTAAATATGTCACATTTGCTGCTCTTTTCTGTAACAACCAAAAATATTTTCTCTCTCTCTCTCTCTCTCTCTCTCTCTCTCTCTCTCTCTCTCTCTCTCTCTCTCTCTCTCTCTCTCTCTCTCTCTCTCTCTCTCTCTCTCTCTCTCTCTCTCTCTCTCTCTCTCTCTCTCTCTCTCTCTCTCTCTCTCTCTCTCTTCTCTCCTGCATGTTTTTGCTGTGTATGTCAGAGAATTTACGTGCAATAGATTTTAGGAATTCAGAAGAGTTTTTCACTTGAATTTATAAAATCAATCAAAACATATTTTTATTATTGGTAGTTTGTTCCTGATTACTCTTTTTTCTTTGAAAGAAAATTGTCTGAGCTGCTTAAAAGTGAAGTATTAATACTTGGATCTCTGTGTATGACATGAGGTACTGTCATTCTGATGTTGACTGTTGTCAGTATAAAAATGTAACCTACACTTTACAGCAGTTCGATATGTGATGATGAGATATTGCCCTTGGGAGGTACAGCAGGATATTCAGTAGGATGATGTTTGCCATTGCATGGACACAATGATGTGAGATTAGCTATGTATATGACCAGAGGTCAGGGCATTGGTAAATGATACTTACTACTCCAGGTCATGAGTTTAAGTATTGACCTTATGTTAGTGTTGATGAACTGTTGATCAGAGGTGTTCATGTGAAGCTTGATCTTACAATATCACATTAGGAATGTAAGCTTGCTCTAGACATACAAGGATGAACAGAATGTGCGTGTGTGTGTGTGTGTGTGTGTGTGTCTGTGTGTCTGTGTGTGTGTGTTTATTTTAATGGCTAAAAGTGATGTTTGAGTGCATAGCGCATATGCCTGCATCAGCAATAGATTGACGTCATCAACTTCATAATGCACAATGAAATTTCTCTTTATGCTTCCCCATTCCCAAACTACATAACAGATAACATTCTCTTGTTGGTTGTAATTTCCAAGGGTAGAGCTTAATCTCCTTGATGGAGGTAATGAGGAACAATCAAACATGAATGAATAGTTGTTGAGATTGTCAAATTTGGGCAAGAAGACCAAAGCAGTTTGAAAGGAAAAATCTGATTGGCTGATTAGCCAAATCACCTGCCTGAGATAGAGCCTGAATTTTACTAAACAGTCTGATATCACTTGGAATCATTTGACAGTAAATATGAGAACAAACATTCAAACTCAAAGGCACCTCTATTTCAGATGCTCTTCATCATTCTCTCTCTCTCTCTCTCTCTCTCTCTCTCTCTCTCTCTCTCTCTCTCTCTCTCTCTCTCTCTCTCTCTCTCTCTCTATCTCTCTCGCCACCCCACCCCCCACCCCCACCCCCCACCCCCACCCCCCACCCCCATCCCCCCACCTTCACCCCTATGTTTTTCATATTGTGCCTATGTATTGACAGGATTAATGAATCTTGAAAAACTGATTTAAAAAATGCATCAATCTGATGCATGCTGCCCAGGTGCTAGAGTCTTCCCAAATAGTATAAGTATGTTTCTGGACTTTGTACTAGGAATTTCTCAATTTACACTGGTTGCCCAGAGTGCATGGTGGAAATGCATCACTACCAGCATTTCAAAAGTAACATTATTGTATAGTTCCATTCTTGACACTCAGTCACCTTTCATGTTTCAGGGGGTGAATATTTTTATCAGGTCTTCTTGATTCACATTTCAGCAAAGTAGGGCATGACCCAGGGTTGTCAGATTTTTATTTTTTATTTTTACCCCCCCTTGTGATGTGGACATGGGTATTGATTAGTTTCACCCAATTTTTTCAGCTGTCAATATTTTTTTGCTACGGGGTCCCCTTGGGACTCTCATTGTCCTTGAGAAAAGATCGGCTCTCAGAATTGCCTCCACTCACTTTAGGAAGTGATTTTTTTTAATGTTGCAAATCTGCTACTTTGAATCAGCAACATGGGTAAATTCACCATGAAACTTGCTGACCTAGTGAGTAATGTTTCAGGAGTTTTTGCATATATGGAAATTGCATGTATGAATATTAGATCTGCACATATGGATTGAGTGACCTTATTAGAATGACTGATTATTTTAATGGTCAGCTTAATCATCATAGTAGATCTTTGGTACTTGAGAACAGGACTTATCACAGGAATATTCGCTAGTCTCATGCCCATGGCCCAGTTTTCTGATGTAAAACGATGCTGTTGTGTCATACTTGCTTGTTGATTTTGAAAAGCATCAGGAAACTTTTACATCCAAATGTAGTTGCTAAGTGAATAATTACTTCATGTCTTGTGTCAGACCCTGATGGCAGTCTCATCTTGTCATGAATCTTTTATTCATTATGCTCTGAAACCTACTTGAATCAGGAAGGCAGTATCCTCAGCAGCAAATATTTGTTGCTTTAGGTGAAGAAGCTGTGGGTGTTGTGTTGACAGCAGATATATACTCTTTTTTTGCCATCCAGGAAGAACAGTGCATGCATGTTTTGTGGTGAAGGAAGCCAGTGCTGCACTGTGGATTCTGGTGGGTCAGAGTCTGTAGGGCCAGGCCCCGTGACACCGTGTGCTATACTTGGACAGAGGAAGGTGGTGCTTGGTGGAGGCGGAAGTGCTGTATCAAGTAGAGACACTTGTTGTCAGTCACCCCATGACCTGGTGCCCAGCAGTCTTTGCACATGGAGCTGCCATTGTTGGTGGTCACCTGACACTGGGACACATCTTAAAGTCCCCAAAGGCTAACGCATTATGACCTAATGTGTGCAATGAAATGACTCCCTCAAACCTGATCTTTTCTCCATAAAGGAAAGATTTAAGGTTGACCAAGTTCATTCAGAAATTTATCTCTTCACGTCTACACATTCTTGTATGCATGGTTATGGTAACCTGACTGACCCTTTTTTTCTCTGCCCACCCTAAACTTTTTTTTTCCCCAGGGGTTTGATCTTGGAAAAGCAAGAAAAAGAAAAAGATGAAATAATGGTAAACAGTGAATTGCATGCTGTCCCATCTTCCTTTCTCTATGAACACTCATGGAATCCACTATTTAAATTTTCTTAAATGCATTTTCACAATTTCAGTGAGAGATTCAAAGAAAATTTGCCTCATTTTCAATCTGGCCTCTTAAAAAACCACAAAAAACCATAAAATAAAAATCCTAAGTTTAGGCCAATCTACCAACCCTATTTTGGGGGGTCTATGTTGTCTTAACTGCATTCCCCCCACCCCTACCCCCACTCCCCACCCCCCCACCCCCTTCTTTAGCATGTATCTAGGTTAAATATATGAGTATTTCTACAGCTATGGCCACTGATTAGTTACTCACTTTCCAGTTTGTGTGATTGTGAAGGAAAGATTAAAAAAACAGTTATGACTGTCAGTTGTTGTCTCAGTGGACATTTTGCCCTTGCATTTGGCAAACATCTGTTTATGATGTTATAATAGCATACACAATGCACATGATGGTGAAACTGTACCCTGGATTATATGCTTGTGTAATTCATGTCCAGTAGTACAGTGGCCCCCCGTGGAATCCTACTTATGAAACCGATGTGTGACACTGACAGAAGCAGAGGTTGTAAAGAGGACATGATGAACTTTTGACAGTGGATTTGATGTCAAGGAGAGAGCATTAGATCGTAAGAGAAATTTGGAAATGATTTACACAATCATGAATGGAACAGAAAGCTGAAGAAAGGCAGGAAGCTGAGAAGAGAGGAGAGAAGGGAGCTAGAGGAAAAGAGACATCATGGCTAGATGAGAAGAGGGGAATGTGGATAATTGATGGAAGATAGGGAGGAAGAAGATGAGCGCTAGAGATGAAAGAAGTCTGGGGGTTTGTGTGTGACAAAGATAAGTTTAGAAAAAAGGGAAACAGGGATGATGTTTACGAGGCCTTAGTGGTAGTTTAGAAAATTTCTCCATTGCTTGGTGACTTGCACACATACACACACACACACACACACACACACATGTGTGCATGCGCGTGCGTGCACACACTCACACACACACATGTGCATGCATGTATGCATGCGCGCGCGTGCACACACTCACACACACACACACTTTTAAAATGATTCAGGAATGGCTTATTCTTTTAAGAACAGAACATTTTAGATTTTTGTTTTTCAAGCTTCACTGAAAATCTGGAGGATTCATCTGTCAATGTTACAAGCATTGTTGTTGTGGAAGCAGTATGCACTATGTTGCAAGCTACTGTGGCACATAGCAGGGAAGTAAAGGCAGGCAGAGGGACAGGGAGACAGAGAGACAGCCCTAGAACTGGTGGGGGAATGTGCCAGGCATGATTCACATCCTCACACCCCTCCTTGGGGATTCCAAACCAGGCAGGCTCTGTGATTCACTCACCCAAGAAACGTGTGCCATTCTCTTCCTTTCAAGAGGAAACACTTCCACTACTGCAGTATTCTTTTTCTCACACTTTCATTTTCCTGATATATGATTTTGTGTTCCATTCCATTTCTCCTCAGTAGTGACAAGGAAAGTAAATAGCAAGTTCAGTGTATTCCAGTTCTTCTGAAGCTCACAACTACTCTACAGTTCTTTTTTCCACACAGATCTTTCCAGAAATAATGTTGTTTTTATCCCATTTGTCTTCAGAAGTGATGAGGAAAGAAAAACAAGTTCTATCTACACCCATCACTATCTTTGCATTGCATTCCATAGATCCTTGCTGTGATGGGTGGATTCACCCAGAGAGGCAGGAAGTAAGCCAGCTAACTATCCCCATGGGATAAGCACGGGTGGGTAGGGTAAAGTGTGTGTGTGTGTAGAGTGTTAGTAATGCTGCTGACCCACAGCCTTTTGCTCTTTCCAAGTGTGGAGCTAGGGCGTGCCTGACTGTACAGCCACTTGCCACTCCCTTGTGACTGGAAGCTGGGGTGGTGTTGGTGGTGGTGTATGTATGTATATGTATCTGTTTGAGTGCTGTGTTTGTGTGAGTATGTGTAGGTGTGGGTGAGAGATAGACAAACAGACACACACACACACACACACACACACACACACACACACACACACACACACACACACACACACACACACAGACCAACAGACAGACTGATGGAAGAGAGAGAGAGAGAGAGACACACACACATACTTTTTTTCTTCTTCTTTTTTTTTTTTGGGGGGGGGGGGGGGGGGGGGAGGAGAAGGTAATGAGAGAGAGAGAGCATTTCTTTTAGACATGAAGCCATGCATGGAAATTAAATACTTATGTCCCGGAAATTATTTTTGCCCTTTACCTATAATTGACTTGGAGCGTTGATACTTTTCCCCTGTGTCAACTAGTTCAGGACAGCAATGTTATAGATATAGTGCTGACGCCCATTTATGGCAGTGCTAATGCTCCAGTGGGTGGCCCATTTATCTCTCTGCCTTCCCTGCATCATTCTTCAATCTTGAATCAGTTTGTAATTAATTCATGCATGGGATTAATTCATCATTGAGATGCATTTTGTTGCCAGGTGTAAACTGTGGTAGATTTTTCAGTCTGCTTACTGCAGTTTGCAAAAATGCCTGAGTGTAAAACATCTTGCTATTTTTCCAGTGAAATGGGAGTGTGTGGTCTGGTGTTCACTCCTTCCAAATCAAATTAATTTTTAAAAGATACCTAATTTTATATCCAACACGACTTACAAAACCATTCTTTGGAACAAAAGAGCAGCCCTTTGATTTGAGTGAATGCTGCATTGTTTTCTTGCATTCTGAAATAAATACTGAAACTCAATGATTTGGTGCAGGTATAGTATGTCAGGGTGTCTCATTCTTGTGCAGTCCTGGATCTTGCAACCAACTTTGAATTTCAGATGGTGTCCCATTCCATGTACAATTTAGTAAAATTGTCTGCTTTCAAGGTAGCTGTTGAATTGTACATCATTTGATGTCAACTTGCATCTTTTGCAGCGAACGAAAAATTTCTATACAAAACAGTGGGGTGTATGTAACTAGGAATGCAGTACTTTCTGGGTTGCAGGTGTGCCATTTTTATAATGAAAAGGTAAACGCCCTGACTGTGGTGGACACGGCATTGATTACTGCTGGCAGCTGTGAGCGATTGTTGGTTGACTGCCTTCCGCTGGTAAAGACCAGTCATTCCATCACTATACCTTCCTCTGCATGGGATAACATTGATACAGCACGTGGTTCCTTGCTCCATTCCCACCAGAAGTGAGCCTGCATTCGTCACTGGGTTTTTTGTGAGTTTAATGCGTGTGGCAGGGGTGATTTTTAGCATGTTTTTGACAATCTCCACACTGCTCGCAATTCAACAAGATTCCTTTATTGGGGGAGAGCTTGTGGCCAGGCCTGTTGTTTTGGCAAACACCTCCAGACTGTGACATTTGCTCTGCCCATGGCTTCGTCAACACTGGTGTGGGATCCTGACTGGGAGCTGGCAGGGAGCAGGGATCAGCCAAGACCCTAAGGGATCTTTGTGGGCCCCATAGGGATCTTTTCCAGATTCTGTAGGGATCAGTGGGGCTCCAGAGGGCTTGAAGCATGCATTGATTTGGACAGGAATAGGGCTCCAGAGAAAGTCTCATGATCAGTGGGATTGTACAATGAAACTGAGCAGAGTTTTTTGAGGTGGGACAGTTAATGTTTCCCTTTTTTCTGGGTGAAAAGTTGGTTTTTGACTTTTAAGTCTTGTGTAATCACTTCTTTGTTTCCAGAATTACCTCAAGCAAATCTTTCATTAAAAGTTAAATTGCATTGAAGGAAGCAGGAACTTCAGTTCAACTCTCTCTCTCTCTCTCTCTCTCTCTCTCTCTCTCTCTCTCTCTCTCTCTCTCGTCTCTCTCTCATCTCTCTCTTCTCTCTCTCTCTCTCTCTCTCTCCCCCCCCCCCCCCCCCCCCCCCCTCCCATCCCATCCCCACCCACCTACCTTACCTCTCTCCCTTGGCAATATGAATCACTACTTTCTTAAATGAGCATGTGACATGTAATATGTCGTGCACAACATACATCTAAGACATCCTGTTTTGGACAAAAGTAAGATGACTGTAAACATTTGCTTACGTCTGTGGCCATTTTTGTGTATTGAGTGGACGTAAAGATCACTCACTCCCCTTGTGGGTTGGGGGTCAGAATAGACTCATCTTGTCTCCCTGTGCTCTCCATACATGATTCCTAAGAGGTGAATAACTAGAGACATCATGACTTGATTTGCACTTGGCCTTAAGTATTCTAGTGATTTATGCACGCCTTACATAGCCTACAGTGGCTGAGAGGTCATAAAACTCCTACATCAACGGGGATCATTCATGCCCATCAGTTATTGTCAAGTTGACAGAATTACCAGGACTCCCATCTCCAACATCTGGCAAAATCTACACATTCTTAGCTACTCCTTGGATAATCTTGCAAGCTCTTGGCTGTCATTGCTTTCCTCTTGCATCAGTTGAATACTCTCCAGGGTGACCCAGTCCTTCATTCAGGTAAAGTGTCTCATACCTAGCATGCCAGCCTATTAGCAACAGCATTGTTTTCCTTAGGGGATTGCATCCAGTTGAGGGGGGGGGGGGGGGGGCAAAGGTTTCGGGGGGGGGGGGGGGGGGGGGGGGGGGGGGGGCTACACTGTGTATTTGTGCTTGTAGTGGCTGAGTGTGCCTTGCCTGTTTGCCTGTACACCCCCCACCCTCCACCCCCCACCCCCCAGGCTTCTCATTCTCAGTGGCTTGAAAGGCTTCTGTAAATGTGGTCTGGTGTGGGTTATTACTGTCTTGCAGCACAAGTCATGCCTCTCCATCTGTTTCCCAGCTGCATTCTCCCCTTGGAAAGTGTGTGCTGAGATAGGATCTCTGTACACAGCTTGCACAGAAGGAGTTGAAAGCTTTAACTCTTTCTGTTGATGGGTTTGGAGTTAGTGGTTCATTGTGAACATAACTTCTTGAACTAGCTGCTTTATGAATGTATTGATAGATAAATGTTCTTGGAATTTTATTTGCATGCTGACAATCTGGAGATGCATTTGGACTTCAAAGGAATAGATTTGTTCTTTGGAGTGCTCAGAGGTTGAGATTACTACGAGTTGTGTTGTGAGTGTTGTGTTGTGTTGTGTTTTGTTGTGTGTGTGTGTGTGTGTGTGTGTGTGTGTGTGTGTGTGTGTGTGTGTGTGTGTGTGTGTGTGTGTGTGTGTGTGTGTGTGTGTGTGTGTGTGTGTGTGTGAGAGAGAGAGAGAGAGAGAGAGAGAGAGAGTGTGTTCATGTGTGTGTGTGCATTTGTTTGTGTGTGTGTGCATGTGTGTGTGTGCATTTGTTTGTTTGTGTGTGTGTGTGTGTGTGTGTGTGTGTGTGTGTGTGTGTGTGTGTGTGTGTGTGTGTGTGTGTGTGTCACTGTGTGTGTGTGTTTGAAGTTATATACATCGGCAATGATCAGGGCTTAGGTTTCTTTTGATGTTGGTAGTTTTTGTGATCAGATTAATGAGAGACCAGTCCTATCCTAAGCCAGCAGGCATTAAGTTGGTGTCAGATTCTTTATCTTACACAGGCATTGAGAGGGTTAATAGTCTGTATAGACAGATCAAACTGACCTCATAATCATTAGATGACACTGTTTTACATTCATCTGTGTGAAGACATGTACAGCATTCCATGAAGAAAACTGCTAACTCAAGTCACTGGGCTTGAACTGTTTATGTAGAGTGGCTTGCATTCTGCTACCTCACAGTATTTGTCACAGGACTCTAACTACTAAAGAATTGCTGTGTCAGGAGTTCATGGTTCATTGGCTACAAGGCCCTTGCAGGTGACTGAGGCACTGGAGAGAGGGGGAGGGGTAGCTATGGCGTAAAATGTAACAGTGTGCTTAACTTTTTGTCAACCAGTGTCAACTGTGGTTTGGCTTTGGGAGCTAGAGGTAAGCAGTGAAAGATCATCCTGTCTGTAGAGTTGATTAATTGAAAAGTTTATGTGCTGCAATTATGTGAAATTAAGATTTTTTCTTTCTTTCTAAGATTCGAAATGTGTCAAGATGAAAGAAGTGTAAGAAATGTTACACTAATGAAGAACTGACAGCACAGATCTTTAGGAGAATCAATTTGGGTTTTTACACATGTATATCGGGAAAAGTACATGGCTTTAAACATAATTATTTGATTACTGTTTTCTGTTCCACCACTTTTGAGGTCCTGTTAGATGCAGAAACTACACTGTGTTGGGTTTCATGGGGAAACTATGCTTGGCAGTTGGCTCTTGTGCACCTAGGATTGCACCTGTTGCCATACAATCAATATGGTGATTTTATCTCCTTCACACAGCTGTGGACGAGACAAAGTCTCTCCCTCAATCTTCTTTGCCATAGTGACTACAAGTACAACCTGTGATACTGGAGTTGACTTATGTAGAGCTGAAGACAGAAGGAAGTTTTCTCGTTCTCATGGAGCAAGGCAAGCTGTGGTGGGTCACTGCTCCTTGCCAACAGTATCCACACAGAAGTCCCCCCATGACTTGGGGGTAAGAATGGAGCCAGTGAGTCACCCCACTTGATTCATATATGGTGAATGACTAGGAAAATGACTTGCTTATGGTCTGACCAGTTCTAGTGATTGTTGTGGTCAGTGGCCTTACATAGCCTATGAAGACTGGCAGACTGTAATTGTAAAACTTCATTCTTTCATTCTGTGCGTGTATACATGTATGCTTTCCAGGACTTCCTCTTTGATGTAGAGGTTAGAGATTTTAAAGTAGCAAAGAAGTTAGATATATTTAATGTATATAATACTCATTATAACTGAAGTAAGCCATGTTGCTTTAGCTTAATATTTTGCCATTTAAATCACTGTGTTAAACTGGAAGTTCGTGAATATTATCATGGGGTTAATTTAATCTTGCATCATATTTGATTAATGCATTTTGTTTTGGATGTCTTGGTTGGTTTTGTTGACAATGTCCTGATTCCTTGTTAATTTTTTTCTTGCTCACTTATCCTTATTTTTCCTTCTACATTCTTCAAGAAATCTGTGACAGTTTTCACAAAAGTTGACAGGAATTTTTTACTTGCAGGATGATTTATCTGTGTGTGTGTGTGTGTGTGTGTGTGTGTGTGTGTGTGTGTGTGTGTGTGTGTGTGTGTGTGTGTGTGTGTGTGTGTGTGCATGTTCTTGTGTGAGCATGTTCTTGTGTGTGTTTGTGTGTGTGTGTGTGTTTGTGTGTGTGTGGCTTTGTGTGTGTGTGTGTGTGTGTGTGTGTGTGTGTGTGTGTGTGTGTGTGTGTGTGTGTGTGTGTGTGTGTGTGTGTATCTGTAGGCTTGTTCAGGAGGTGCAGCTCTGCAAAGCGCTGCACAGCGCTGCATGTGATTCACTCCTGAGCAGCAATTTTGGGCGTGATTTACTCAGCGCTGAGCAGCGCATCACCGATCCAAGGTGATTCAGACGATTTTCAAAATGGTGTCTTCGATCCCGCACTGGCCGTCGATGCGTAAAATAACACTCAGAAACATCATTTTGGTACTGGAATGGGCTTTATTTGCCCCAAGCGCTCTGTATGCGCGAGTAATGGCAAGTAAGGATGACACAGTAGTGGACTTTATTCATGCAGAATACATTTAAACGTGCATAAACGATGTCTGTGGCAAAGAAAACACTTTCTTAGCATCTATCAACACAACATGGGGCGCAGAAGATTTACCTCCCCTTTAACAAGTAAAGCGCTGCACAAAATCTGTAGGTGTTCAGGAGAGGCAAAGAGCGCTCAATTGCCAACATGAATCGCTCATGCAGCGCTTTGTACTCCTGAACAAGCCTTGTGTGTCTGTCTAGATTAATGTCTGCCTGTATATATATGCTCCTGCCTGCCTGATTTTAAAAATAAGACTTAGTATCATTGTTGTCTCTCTCTCTCTCTGTCTGCAGATGAGGTTTGAGGTGGGGCAGTATGTGAGGGCCCTCTATGACTTCTCCACCAGCCACCAAGGGGAGATAAGTCTGCAGTCAGGAGATGTGGTGCTGCTGACAGGAGTGGTGGATGAGAGCTGGCTGCGTGGGCGTCTGCCTCTCACTGGCCAAGAAGGCAGCTTCCCCTCCAACCATGTGGAGGCCATCCCCGTCCCCAGTGTGTCAGTGGGACAGAAAGTCTTTGTGGCCATCAACGACTTTGCTGGGCAGGAGTCCGGAGATCTCAGTCTCAGTCGAGGTGAGAGAGAGAGAGAGAGAGAGAGAGAGAGAGAGAGAGAGAGAGAGAGAGAGAGAGAGACACAGAGAGAGAGAGAGAGAGAGAGAGAGAGAGAGAGAGAGAGAGACACAGAGAGAGAGAGAGAGAGAGAGAGAGAGAGAGAGAGAGAGAGAGAGAGAGAGAGAGAGAGAGAGAGAGAGAGAGAGAGAGAGAGAGAGAGAGAGAGAGGTGCATGCACTTGTGACATAATCAAGGAATATTTAGCTAAAGATTTGGTTCACTGACATCAGCATCCACTAACAAATGCAGACAAACAGGTGTGCATATATGCATGCATGTGTGTGTGTGTGTGTGTGTGTGTGTGTGTGTTTGTGAGTGTATGTTTGTGTGTGTACTTGTCATTCTGTCTTCTCTCTCTCTTGCTTGTTCTCCCTTCCTTCCTTGTCTCCTCCCACATACTTCATGTTTGGTGACTGGAGCAATGAACTTGGTGTCATCCCCATTCAAGCACTTCTTCCTGTGGTCAATGGGGAAGCTGCTCCTGAGGCAGGCCTGCATTGCGGTCAGTGCTGGCTGTCTGGTGAACTCAGCAACACTGGCTGGCTGGATTGCCAACATGGGATTAGACTTTTTAAGTTGTACAGTACATGTCCTTGTGCTGAAAAGGAAGTTTACAACCCTCAGAGGAAGGAAGTCCCACTTTCCTGCAGTGACTAACTGTGGGAAGTACCTGTACTTTGTAGATGTGAGAAATAGGGAAAGAGCTCCTGATACATGGAGGTAAGACTCAGCTTTTCTGAGTGTCGAGTTTAGCATCCAAAGCTATCTTTTGACAATCATTTTTCAAATTTAGTGAATAGCTGGAAACTTAGGGAAAATAGTTTAATCAAACAGTTTTCAAATCTGTTAGCTGTTTCAGAGCCTGTTGTGTGTTAACAATGTCAGTCACACTTACTGGCTTTCAGTACAAGGCATCCAAAATATAATGCTGCTCATCTCTGCGATCATCATGTAATAGAGGAAAAAGAAGAAGCACTCTTTTTCACTGTGTTCATGTATGTGGAAAGAGTCACCACTCTTACTACAGTGTCCAGCTTTTTTCTGTTTTCCAGGTGATGTTGTGACTGGGTTGGAGGCTGTGGATGAAAGCTGGTGGAGAGGAAAGTGCGGGCCTCTTCGTGGGATCTTCCCCCTCACCCTGGTGGTTGAGCTGACATCTCTCTCCTCCTCCCTGGCCCCCACAGGACGCCAGCTCCACACCCCATCCCACCCCCCTGCAAGTGGTTCCTCTCATGGGGAAGAGGAGGGGCTTGCCAGAGCCCTGGTGGACACTACTCCACAGCTGGGGGGAGAGCTGGGTCTGGTTGCTGGAGACATTGTAACCATCAAAGAAATCATTGATGCCGACTGGTACCTGGGGGAGTGTAAGGGCAAGCGTGGTCTGGTCCCATCATTCTGCGTGGAACTGTTGACTGATGCCCCACTCCCTGGAAGTTCCAGTGGAGCGTCAGCTCACTCAGGCAGTGGTGACAGCCTAAACAAGCAGGGAGAACAGACTCCAGAACCACCAGTGAATGAAGGTGGTCGCAGGCGACAGAACTCTCTCATGGACTATGTGTACAGTAGCAAAAACCAACCAGATGAAGTGACATCACCCTCCTACTACACTAGTGAAAACACTCGATCCCACGATGCTGAAGTCACTCCCTATGCAAGAACTTCGTACTCATTTGTGGCCCAAAATGCAAATGAGCTCTCCTTCGAAGCCAATGATATTGTGACTTTGCTGCAGCACGTAGATGGAGACTGGACTGAGGGGGAGCTAGACGGAAAGGTAGGACTCTTCCCCACAAGCTTTGTTGAGATAATTGTAGATTGCCCTTATAAGAACAAAGATAACGGTGTGCCTCCGAGCAGTGGAGGATCCAATAAGAACAGTGCAGCAGAGCCAGCAGGTCAGCCCACCAGCACTGCCGCTGGTGACGCGGGAGTGAAAGCATCCGACAAAAGCACAGAAAAACTTGGATTGGTGTTGCATAATTTCCAGGCCACCATGGATGGCGATCTGAGTGTGAATGAAGGGGACACTCTCGTGATAATGGAGTTACTGGATGGCAACTGGGTTCGGGGTCGGGATGAAAATGGCAACATAGGACTTGTGCCCCTGAACCACCTGGAGGTGATTGATGAGTGTCCTGTGAGCTCCTCACCCTCTCTGTCAGAAACCAGTTCCCTGAATGGAACCGAGTCACTCTCTCCTACCTCCCCATGTGTGCCAAAATCATCATCATGGTCAGATTTCAATGACAACAGGTTGAAGCAGTCCAGCCATGAAACCCAGGCTCCTAAAGGTACAAGGGAACTAAAGGGTACATGCAAACCTCCTCAGCAAGATGCTGCCACCAACCAAAACCAGAAACCTGCCCAAAATTCATCTCAGTCTGAGAGTGGAGTTTCCACCCAAGTTCCACCAGCTGGAGAGAGCAGAAAACCAAGTTTGCAACCAAAGCCTGTGTTGACAAAACCCAAGCTGGCTCCAAAGCCTATTCTGAAAAGCAAGCCAGCATCGCTACCCCCAAAACCATCTCTGCAAAGCCTTACCTCAAAGAGAGCCTCTTACGCTGGTTCCACAGCAGAGAGCAAGCTGAAGACTCCAGTCTTTACCACGCTGGACACGCTCATCAGCGAGGAGCTGAAAAAATCCAAAGAAGAGGCCGAGAATAGGTCGAGGAGCTCCAGCTCTTTGAGCTCTGGATCGCGGGACTCCCAGGAGCTGACCATGTCTTCTGAGTCTGTGAAATACACAAAGAAGGAAGCAGGGCATGATTCAGACAGTGCTGATTCCCTCCCTGCCTCAGTGCCTCATCCAGAAAAACGGGGTCCAAGTCCAGCCTTTGATGCTAATTCTTTGCCCAAAACAGCAGACGAGGCACCAGGTAAAGATGCAGTCCCTCCAACAAGCAGAAGGCCTCTGCCAGAGGTTCCCAAACGGGTTTATTTCTGTGAAGGGGCGAAAGCTCCATCTAGGAAACCCAGGCCTAAGTCGGAAATCATACAGGCGACTGTGGCTAGACCAGGGGAGGCAACTCTTCAAGGCCTAAAGCCCAGTGGCTTTGTGAATGATGCGTACTCGTTTGATGCTGATGAGCTATTGGTGAACACTGACGGCACTTCTAGAGGCACTGCTCCCCCTGCCCGACCCCCTCCCCGCCCTTCCCTCATCCTCTCCCGGAGCCTTGGGGGTGTTGATGGACCAGGGGAGGCCCCTAGAAAGCCTGCCCCTCCCCGACCTACAGGCCCTAGAATTGCTGCAGCTCCATCCAAAGTTCCCCTCACTCCTTCATCAGCCTCTCACCCCATTCCTGCCCGCCCTGCCCCCCCTGCCCCTGGGGTGAGCACCCAAGCACCCATCCAGCCGGCTTCAGGAGGGACAGGGCGTGTTCCAAGTCGGCCTGCCCCCCCTTGCCCCACCTCAGCATCACCACCCAGAAGACCACCCCCACGTCCCAAGTCCCAACCAGCTCCCTCTGATCTGATGACCTTCAGTACTGACTCCATTCTAGGTAAGATTAGATGGTGTCTTTGATTTGCCTTGTGTTTTGCTGTGAAAATGTTTTGGACAACCCTTTGTAGAAGAAACTTTAGTTGGGCCAAAAGAACAAAAATAGTTGTTATGGTAACATGGCAACAACAAAAAAGGGTGGGTAAATTGACCTGAATTTTAAACAGATGTTTTGATATAGAAGAGGCCGGATTGAACATAAATCACAGTTTCTCTTTTGCTGAAAAAATACCCTTTTTATATTTAGATAATGGATTCCTGGAGTACTCATAGGGCACAGAAGATGGTACAGCACACAATTTGTTAATTACCATAGATTTCCTCCTCTCTCTCTCTCTCTCTCTCTCTCTCTCTCTCTCTCTCTCTCTCTCTCTCTCTCTCTCTCTCTCTCTCTCTTTTTCCCTTTCTTTTCCCCTGATCAAAGAAAGCCTTTAGGGTAGGCAGAAAGAGATAGGGTCCGTCAGGTTACCATAACCACAACTTTTTTTTTTGGCCTGAAGTCCTGGCTTTATTGATTTTGTTTGCCATTAATGTTTGGCAATTAATTGTGGCTATTTAATGCACTTTACTTGCCTGGTTGCATGATAGATAGTGTGGTGCACTGAATTTGATGCATTTTGAACTCCCTCCCTCCTTATTTTTGTGTGTGCACATGTATGTGATGACTCAATGAGCATAGATCTACCTGGCTAATTTTAATAAATGAAGTGCTGAAACTCAAAGCTAATGCGCTTTTAATAGTAATGCTCGAAAGAACACACATTGAATTACTGCCAAAGTGCCATCAGAGAAATGTTCATGTCCACTTCTTACATATCTTTGAAGCAGAAAATGTTTGTTATCGCAATGAATGTGAGATGATTACCGTTACAAAATCTTGAACTTGAAAGTCTTTAGAGAGGCAATGAGGCAAAGCAAGTTTGGAGAGGAAACACTAGAAGAGCTGTCTGTTGCCCTTATCTTTGATAGCATCCAGTCTTCAGCTGCTCCAGATACTCCTTGTTCTTATGTGTGTGTGGTAGTATTTGCTTTGAATGGCCGGCAGGATTGATTGAAAGCTGCTCTGAGACAGAAACTATGCATAGGATTACTGGGTGACTGGGAGTTCCTAACGTAATCAGGTGCTGACATCAGCATCTATTTGTCAACTCTCAGACAATTCCTTGGTTCCTACTGTGGATGAGGGAAAGGAAGGACTTGCTGACTTCATTTGTACTTACTCTACACTATTTGGTGATTTTCTTTTTTTGATTTTTTTTTTGCTTAATGGCCTTACATGGCCTTTGAAGACTGATAGGCCGTAAAACTCCTTTCATCCGTCTATCCGTCCTCCATATCAATATGCCCAGGCCAGCACACTGGAGAGGTCACTCCAGCATCACTTACCATTGATGACAAAATGCAGAGAGCAGCAGAATCCACAGAATTTTTCTGTGAGGGCTGTGGAAGGGATTTCCATTTCCATGTGAGACTCGAGAGTTGAAGGTGATGGTGTTAAGCCAGAGTGGCCCTAAAGCATGCTGATTCCATAGTCCTTGGGACTGGAAGAGGCCTAGGATGGTATAATGAACACAATAGTAAAATACTATACACTTCAGAATGTCTTCTGAAGTTATCATAATACAGAAAATTATATTCAGTGTGGTAGAAATATCACCTAGCTTGCTGCAGTAGTTTGATGCAGTGTGGAAGAAGTTTGACTGCTTTTCTGTGGTTGTGAGAAGAAGTTTCCTGGGCCTATATCAAGAATGCATTTAGTTACTGTGCTGGAACTGTTGCTGACATCATCTCAACTGACATCATCCCCATTGACATCACCCTGACTGACATCATCCCTAGTGGTGTAAACAGCCAATACAGAAATAGTCTCCTGGTGACATATTCAGTGCTGATTGAGAGAGAGAGAGAGAGAGAGAGAGAGAGAGAGAGAGAGAGAGAGAGAGAGAGAGAAGAGAGAGAGAGAGAGAGAGTGTGTGTGTGTGTGTGTGTGTGTGTGTGTGTGTGTGTGTGTGTGTGTGTGTGTGTAATGTGTGTGTGTGTGTGTGTGTGTGTGTGTGTGTGCTGTGTGTGTTTTAAGCATGTAAGCATGCTGCTTATTTGAAAAGCATCGATAGCTAATTTTATATAGTCAATTTAACACCAAGATTAGACCAGTAAAATTCATCCATATTATTGCACATGGATTAGTGACTGTTTTATGTAAAGTACCTCTGATCCATTTGAAGTAATACAACATGGAGACTTGAAGTAATTTACTTAAAACTGGTAGATCAAGAATTAGATGGAGCAATCAGCTGCAGAGGAAATGTTATGATAAAAATAATCATATATTGTTACATTTAAAATCAAAATGCAGAATTTGAATTCTGATTAAAAAGCAGCCCCATTAATCTTGCATCAGATTAATGAGAAAATGACTACAAAATGTATAATTTTAAAGAATAGATGTCCTGAACGAACACTTGAATTTGCTTTGGCTCCCAAACATACATACTTGTTTTGATGACGTACTGTACAATTACTGAGAAACATAGGAATCGTATCTGAGGTATTGCTTCAAGAAGGTTGTGCATCACTAAATTGTGTCATGTAAACCACCTATTTATAAAGCCAAACAAGAAATTTGCATTCAGTGCCTCTTCGCTAATGCTCAGATTTTCTTGTTTGTCCCGCCGCTGGAGGGAGGAGAGAGAGAGAGAGAGAGAGAGAGAGAGAGAGAGAGAGAGAGAGAGAGAGAGAGAGAGAGAGAGAGAGAGAGAAAGTTTATTTTACAAGGGCAGCGAATCAAATAGGCAGTAGTGGGGACGGGTGTGTGTGTGTGTGTGTGTGTGTGTGTGTGTGTGTGTGTGTGTGTGTGTGTGTGTGTGTGTGTGTGTGTGTGTGTTGGGGTTTGATGGTGCGCAGAATTGGAAGAATGGGAGAGCTAATTACACGGATTTTTTCTAACTCTCTGTACCGTTGCTTGGAAGGCTGATAACGAGCTGATGGGAAAAATCCCAGGGTCATTTTCACAAAGCCAAGCCTTTGTAGACCAGATACTTCGATCCAATTGAAAGCAATCAACTTGCTGTAAGTGTGAGCCCCAACTTGAACCGTCTGAAGTCAAGACCTTTGTTCAAGTGCTTTATCTGCTGCTGCAGAATGTGGAATGTCTACTTCTCCCTCGACCTTTCGCTCTGCTCTCAAAACTCACCTCTTCTTGAAATCTTTCCCTGATTTGTCCGTCCCCTGGTGTTTTCTAATCGTCTTTCTTTTCATCTTCCTCCTCCCCTCACACATGTTCTCTTATACTACAGAACAGTCAAAGTTCAACAAATGAAAAACGCTTTGCCTAAGCGCCCCCCCCTACACACCCCCTGGGGACTGTCCCCCTTCTCCTCCCCCGCTCCCCCCAGTTTCATGGTTTTTTAACGTTGACGCTGTACATCAGTTTGTCGAATTTCTGAAGTGAATGTCTGACTCTTATGTTATTAAGTTTATTAAGTTGTGCTTGAGGTGATTGATTGTTATCGTATATTGAAATGGTTGTGTATGTATGCGCCTTGACCATGTCTTAACTCATGTGGTTTAACAGGCGGCTGTAGAAATCTACACATTGTTATTATTATTAAAGTGGACCTCGCACGTTGTTGCATTCTCAACAACCAGCAGCACGGATGACAAGACTAAAGCGCGATTCCGTTCCAGAGGGGGCCCAGGTTAATTCTTTGAACCGTGACCATCTGTATCAGTGCGTGCCCGGTGTTCCTCCTTTGCATCTGTATTCCTTCACTGCTCATTTACGTCTTCATGAAAAGTATATCTTGATCCCAGTGATGTACGGTGCTGGCGTCATCATGCAGGCAAGCGGGGGGTGGGGTTGGGGGGTGGGGGTGGGGGTGGCAGGGCATCTGCGGTCCCATTAAACACCCCCCCGACTTCACCTGTCTAAACAGTCTAAAAAAAAAAAAAACCCCTTCTCACTTTCTTCTCTAATTCTCTAACCTATTTGGCCGCTGGCCCGCCCGCCACTCATACGTATCCCCTCCCCGCACATCCTCCTCCTCTCCCCTAACACGCAGAACACGAACACACAAACCAAACCAAATACCACAC
Source organism: Theodoxus fluviatilis (assembly GCA_034096865.1). NCBI lineage: Eukaryota > Metazoa > Mollusca > Gastropoda > Cycloneritida > Neritidae > Theodoxus > Theodoxus fluviatilis. Next base: position 25,605 of record JAWQFJ010010716.1, read on the forward strand.
AACACCGCCAAACACCCACCCACGTTTCTTCTGTCTGTCCCTGTCTGTACTGTCTGTCTGTCTGTCTGTCTGTCTGTCTGTCTGTCTGTCTGTCTGTCTGTCTCTCTCTCTCTCTCTCTTCTCTCTCTCAACTCTCTCGTCAGTCTCTCCATCTCGTCCTCTCATCTCTCCCGTCTCGATCCATCCTCTCTCTCCTTCCTCTCTCCCTCCCGCTCCCCCACCCTCTCCCCCCCCCCACCCTCCCCCCCCCACCCCCTCTCCTCCCAACCCACCAACACCTCTTACTCCACTCCTCTGTCCCTTCTTTCCTCCTCCCCCTGTTGTTCCCCAAGCTTCCCCCCCCCCCCTCCTCCCCGTTCCCCCCCCCCCTCCTCTCCCTTCGTCTCTCTCTGCCCTCTCTCTCTCTCCTCGCGTTCCCAAGTTCTCTCTAACATCAGCTCAGTCCCGAGGGTGCTCATCTTCTCCTGAGTCTCGCATAGGGCTCCAGCCGGGGGCTCTCTTCATCAATCCCCTCTCATCCTCGTTCTCTTCTTCATCTCCTCATGCTCTCTCGTCTTGCCATCGCTCCTCTTCTCTGGGCTCTCCCTCTCTGTCTCTGTCCCCGCTCCTCTCATCTGTGTCTCTGTCTCTGTCATCTGTCCCGTGCTCGGTCATCGCTCCCTCCCTCTCCTCGTACCTCTCCCTCCCTCTCTCTCTCTTACCACATTTGAATATTTTGCCTCAAGGGCTGAATGTAAGAAAGGCACTACTTCCTAATTCACTACCCTTGTAAAATAAAGTTCGTTCGTTCGTTCGTTCGTTCTCTCTCTCTCTCTCTCTCTCTCTCTCTCTCTCTCTCTCTCTCTCTCTCTCTCTCTGAAACGAAATTGGGCTGTTTTGTTAGAAATTGCCTATGTGGATTGGGTTTTGGGTGTGTATGGCTAAACGGAGCAGTTATTTCACTTTAAACAGAGGTTGATGGTCTGCTACTTGCAAAACTGGAATAGCAATAACGTAAGTAGTTAACACTATAAGTGGTATTTCTCCATCAAGCAAAATATGTCTAGAGGTACGTGAACACACTTGATATCAAGAAATTTCCTCATTTATTCATTCCATTAAGCTTTGGGATATATAGTCTGAAGACGAATTGGGATACTCTGACACGAATAACGTACAATGTCCATTTTGCAGAGAAGATGAGTACGAGGCATCAGATATTGATTACTGACTGTTGTTTTGATATGTAATTGCAATGGGTCGCTGGCTCTCTCTCTCTCTCTCTCTCTCTCTCTCTCTCTCTGTCTCTCTCTCTCTCTGTCTCAGTCTCTCTCTCTCTTTCTCTCTCTCTCTCTCGCTCTCTCTCTCTCTCTCGCTCTCTCTCTGTCTCAGTCTCTCTCTCTCTCTCTCTCTCTCTCTGTCTCAGTCTCTCTCTCTTTCTCTCTCTCTCTCTCTCTCGCTCTCTCTCTCTCTCGCTCTCTCTCTCTCTCGCTCTCTCTCTCTCTCTCTCTCTCTCTCTCTCTCACACACACACACACACACACACACACACACACACACACCACACACACACACACTCTCTCTCTCTCTCTCTCTCTCTCTCTCTCTCTCTCTCTCTCTCTCTCTCTCTCTCTCTCTCTCTCTCTCTCTCCCTCCCTCCCTCCCTACTGACCACATTCTGCGCCCCCACACTCGATGATCACCCTCATCCCACACACCCCTCTCCTCTCGGCAATGCCCACCTCCTTGTAAGGCTGACCGAGTCAGGAGGCAATCAGGAAGTCAGAATCCAGGCATCCTCAACAGAGAGAGGACAACCACAACTTGCATCAGCTACAGAAATGGTCCGCCCTGGATCATGCGCATCCATTTAAGAGAAGATTAACTATTGAAAAGTCATTGTTGTGTAGTATATGATGTGCGTATCAGACCACAAAGATCATATATTTTTCGATTTGAGTGTAACCGTGCTTCCATTAGTGCTTTTAACAAATATGCAAAATATGCTCTATACTCATGCTGTGTTTAGTGCTGATTCTGTGTCTAGTGCTGATGCTGTATCTATTTCAAGTCGGCCAGCTATCCTGACCTGGTAATCTCCCCCACCACCCCCCCCCCCCCCCCCCCCCCCTAGTTTAGCGTCCTCGTCTCCTTTCTCCCCTATTCCAAACACACCACCAGCCTCTTGCAAACTGCACGCACGCACAAGCTCACGCGCGCGCGCGCGCGCGCGCACATACACACACACACACACACACACACACACACACAAAGCAAAGCAAAAAAAAAGTCATCATGGGTTTGTGGCAACTTGAAAAAGCTAGATCTTGCTGCTTTTAAAGATGACATAAAGATTCACAGCTGGTTATGATTTCTCCCTCTGATTATGATAGCTATGCAGAGCTCTACGTACAAGGGCAGTCCACTGGACAGGCATGCCCCAACAGAGAAAAAGCTGGTTCACTGTGACTGTCCATGGTACAGCGAAAGCGATGGTGAAGGAAGTCACGTCTTACAGTTCACAGGGAGATTTACAAGGCCAAGAGAAACAAATTGAAGGCAACTG
>JAWQFJ010010717.1:0-12131 GCA_034096865.1 Theodoxus fluviatilis
GGTCCAGCATGCTAAGGCGTTGGGCTTTGCAGCGAGGCGCTGTGCCGTGGTTCAATCCCAGGGGCGGGAGAGATGGGAGAAAAGTTATGTTGCCACATGTTAGGAGGTATTAACCGAGGAGCCATTTCTTTATTTAGTGCTTATCGATTATTTCCTCTGATATGTTTTCAAACCAAGCCCATTTCCAGGCTAAACCTTACCAGATTCCAGATGTTTGGAGTTCAGTTTGGGAGAGTTTACATGATACAGAGGCTGGCCTCTTGATGTTACAACCGACTCTTCCCAGCAGACACTCTGCAATTTCACGAAAACGACCGACACAGAAAACAAAGGGCGGTTGTGATGGCCGAATGTGGTAGGGTGGAGAATGAGGGAAACATTTAGGACTGTCAGACAAATCCACAACAAAGGTTTGTCCCCTTCCTCCCCCCTCATCCCCCTCTCCAAAACTCTAGCAGCAGTAGCAGCAGCAGCGGTAGTCACAACATTTTCTTTAGTGATAGTAGTGTTAATAAAGGAAGTCGTGGTAGTGAAGCAATGTCAGAAAACAATTTCAAGAATTGCGAAATTATTGAGCATATAATATTTGTAACGGAACTTTCTCTCAAATGCAACACCTGCAATATCGCCCATCTTCTTGCAACTTCATGGAAGACATTTCAGTCAGTAATCACGATAATTTCGTGGACACCTTTCACGTCCAACATGTTTTCTGAACAGTGTTTTCACCCATTCAGACTTGCTCTTATACTCCTTGCCCTCGTGAGACAGGCAGTTCCCATTCTTCAATGATAGCAGTGATGTTTTGGAATGTTGTCCTGTTCCAGAATCTTGTGGTCGCCTCAGTTTGTAGAGTTGCATGCACAAAATAACCTTACTGAAGTACTGTGGAAATGTTATACTCAGTGCTTATCAGTTTGTGTGTTGCTGACCCTCAAGTTATTCCTAAGGTACATTTGCCATACTTTACTTCTTTCTCTTTGTTGTGGATAGGGTGGGACAAGTGGTGAAAATCATTGCTCGCGCTCTTCATCGAGGCTGTGTTTTGCATTTGTCACTTCATAAATATTTATCGAGTCCCTTTGTGTCGTGATGTATGCGCCATCCAATAAAATATGGCTCTTACTCCCCCCCCCTTTTTTTCCGAGTTATCATAAGTGCTCATGTGTAAACGTATGGAAGTAAGGATTGTCAGCAGCTCCAGTGTGTGCCAGGTGTGGAGAACTCCTCTTTAAACGAAAGGTGCTACGTTCATAGAAAATAAAAAGAACAATAGTGAAAATATGTTTAGAACACGTTGAGTTTGAAAGGCTTCTTTTTCTCTCCATCTCGTTTCAGTAGAAAAATGCTTCAACCCGATTTGTTGGTTCACTTTCGGCACTGCACGAGAAGAGACATTCACGTGACTTTGATTTTGTGACGTAGTGGAACCTTCTTTGAAATCGTATCATTGCCCATTGATCGGAAAACGTTTCGTAAACACCTTATTTTGAAGTAGTCAATATTTTCAAGTATGCTGTTGTATTCGAAAAAAATTAATCACATATCACATTTTAAACACCTCTAACTAAGCACACATTCTTTAGCGTGAACGGAACGTCGATGTAGAGATTGCACGCAGTAAATGTATCATCTACCTGATGAATACGATTATTTTTCCTGCACAGGGAGGAGAGAGAGATCGACAGAGAGAGAGAGAGAGAGAGAGAGAGAGAGAGAGAGAGAGAGAGATAGAGAGAGACAGAGAGAGAGAGAGAGAAGAAAAAGTATGTGTGTGTGTGCGTGTTGTGTGTGTGCATACGCAATCGCATGTGTATATGTAAGTCTCTCGGTGCTGGTACAGTGTACCAAAAGATACGTTTCTGTGCTACAAAATTTTAAAAACCGTGTCACCTGCAAATCATCAAACTATTTAACAGTGATAACAGATCTCAACACTGGAGGAGAATGCTTTGATGACCTTGATTTTGAGGATGACCTGGCCCTTTTCTCCCACACCCAGCAGCAGATGCAGGAAAAGACCAGCATATGGCAGACAACTCTACTCGCCTTGGCCTCAACATCCGCAAAAGGAATAGCAAACTCCTGAAAGTCAACTCTATACCAACACATCGCCCATCACACTGAATGGCGAAGCGCTAGAATAAGTGGACGACTTCATCTACCTTGGCAGCATTGTCAACAAGCAAGGTGGAACCGACGCGGATGTGAAGGCAAGAATTGCAAAAGCCAGGACAGCCTTTCTCCAACTGAAAAACATTTGGAGATCAAGATGCCTGTCCATCAAAACAAAGATCAGGAGTTTCAACACCAATGTCAAGTCTGTTCTGCTCTACGGCGCCGAAGCATAGAGGACTACTGTTACCATCAACAAGAAGATCCAGATATTCGTCAACACATGTCTGCGCCGCTTTCTACAGATACAATGGCCTGAAAAGATCAGCAACGAGAAGCTCTGGCAGCGCACAAACCAACAATCAGCAGACCAAGAGATCATTCAAAGGCGCTGGAGATGGTTAGGGCACACATTACGCAAACTGGTCTCAGACAACACCAGACAGTCCCTTTAATGGAACCTGCAAGGGAAGAGAAAGAGAGGTCGACCTCGAAACAGTTGTCGCCGAGACGTGGACCCCGATGTCAAGAGAACAGGCCACTCTTGGGGACAGTTGGACAAGATTGCTCAGGACCGGGAGGGCTGGAGAACCCTTCTTGGCGGCCAATGCCCCAGGAGGGGTCAAAGGCGTAGATAGATAGATAGTACACGTATATGTATTACGTACCTGGACAGACAAAGGACCCCTTGTGGAAGGTTTTGTAGTCAAAGACGGCTTTGGGTTCTGGCTACTGGCGTTCTTCTCCATGGCTCTGGCTGCCCCAGTCTTCTCAGGTAAAGCTCCAGGCGAATTTGACGTCATCGGCTTTGCTCTGTTTACATTGCCTGAGGGCAAACAACACTTGTCCTGTTCAAGACTTGGACCAGAGCACGTGTGTGATGAAGATTTTGTCTCATCAGGTTCAGCTGAAGCTCCAGGATGTGGAGCTGGTGTCTGGATTGTGCTTACGGCGTCAGTGTCTTCCCAGGGGTGGTAAAATTGGAATGACACGGTGGGGAGATTGTTTGTGCATGCTAGCAATGGCTGGGCATATACAGCTGATGCAGGAAGTAAGTCAATTCCTTTGATGAAATGCCTGATGCAGAAATATCGTTGTTGGACAGAAGTCCTTCACTGACAGAAGTCTGCCTACAAATACACAAAACATATAAATCATGGAGCACTTTACAAATGAAAGAGCAAAAATAGGAGGGAATATTTACTACATGTAATTGGCATCTGCTTACATTGTTTCTGCTTTCTTGACATCGAGTTGCCTATAGCACTTACAATAACATGTAAAAACTAAATTCACACACACAAAAAGGTTGGACTTTCTTGTGCCTTGCATACATATCAGGACACAATATTTATTAAAAAATCAGAAACGACAAATGCACACTCCGTCTCAATTCTAAGCACAAACAAAAACATTTATCACCAGTCCCCACAAATCAAACACAAAACATAAGATGATATTGAAATAATATATGATATATAATAGATCAAGGGTCAGCAACATAAAAAGATACGCACCGAAAATAATATATCCACTGTACTTCAGCAAGATTATTTTGTGCAGTACCTTTGCAAACTGGAGCGACCTTAAGGTTCTGGAACTGGATAAACAGAGTAGCAAAACTCTCACTGGTGGCAATGAAGAACAGAAACTATGTCACAAATGCAAGGATTATAAGAGCAAGTCCGAATGAGTGTAAATACTTTTCATCAAATCTGTTGTGATGACCACCTACAAAACGTGAAAGGTGTGCATAAAATCCTCGTGATAGCTGACTGACATGTCTTCCATGAAGTCGCAAGAAGACGGCAAAATTGCAGATGTTGCATTTAAAAGAATGCTTCGTTAAAAAAAAGCTCAATACATTTGCAGTTCTTGAAATTGTTTTCTGACACTACTCCACCACCACGACTATCTACATTAACCACTACTAATAAACTTGTTGTTACTACTACTATTGCTGCTGCTATTGCTGCTACGGTGTTGGAGTGGGGGAAGAGGGGAGGTGAAGGGGACAAATCTTCGGTGTGGAGTTGTCTGACAGTCCTAAATGTTGCCCTAATTCTCCACTTTACTGCATTCCGACATCACAGCCGCCCTTTGTTTCCTGTGTCAGTCAGTTTCGTGATGTTGTATCGCATCCACTGGAAAGTGTCAATTGTATCATCAAGAGGGCAGCCTCTGAGTCATGAAAATTCTCCAAACTGAACGTTGAACGTCTGTAATATGGGCAGATTTAGATTGGGAATGGGCTTGGTTTGAAACATTTGAGAAGATATTCGAAGATTAAAACGAAAAGCGCGATCTCTTGACCTTGCAACTAAATCTGAAGATAACTCTTCGGTTAAAGCCTCCTTATGCATTTCAAGTTTTGTTTGAAGGGCAGCTGAATGAGAACTGGGGGAGATTACCACAAAAAAATATTAGACAATAGTATGGGCCTCCAAATGAACCCCAGATACCCCTGTGGTATTCGGACACGTTACCACTGGATCACATGCATTTACTCAAAACTCTTTATGTGTTAATGAAGGTATTTTCCATTGTCCCTGTAAGACTGTGTTCATACTGACTGTGGCATACCTTTTGATTAACAACTCCCAAACTAACCAGTTCCCACAAACAGTTATGACGGAAAAGAAATCTACATTCTACTAACACCGCATTGCTTGAAAGGAACATGTTTTCTTCTGTGGGATAAGATCCCATCTTCACATGAAATGTAGCATTAATGATAGTTCTCAAAACTGATATGCCACAACATGTATTTTGCATGCATGTTAACTCGAAAGACGATGACACTTACAAGAATAAGCTTGCTCAAAACATAATGGCCAAGAAACACTGGCATTCGATTTATATAATGGATATAAGGGTGAACATGTTTACAACGCAAAACGTTGAAACAAGCTGCCTGTGAAAATTGCTTCATTATATGGGTTTCATTTTGGTCTCTGTCCCTGTGAGTGTGTAACAACCAAAACCACCATCACTGCAGCTACTATCACTATTACCACCCCCACCACAATATTCACAATTACAAACATCAACAACGCCTTACAGAGAACATAGTTTTATTTGTCATTGGTAAAAGATAATGTACATTGTTATACACAGTATTTTCAGGTATCTGCTCTCAAAACACTTAATGTAAGATATGCATATTTACAACCTATAGCATCTTAATATACAACATTACAAATGTTTATGTACAGTACATATTTAGTCTCTGATTTAATTAACCACTACAAAACAGAGTGTGTCAAACATTACAGTTACGACAAATCACATTAATTTATTCAGAACCGCATAGTGCTTTTGTTTAATAGATAGAAATGGTGGAAAGAAAAACATAATTTAAAAAAATATTATTTGAGGTGATTGAGCAACAACTGTGTTAGATTTGAAAGAAAAAAACTGTGTTATATTTGCTCTATTCAAAACTTTTCCCCTCCCCACAGGAAGGACAATTTTTTTAATGATACATGCGGACATGGTTCACATTGAACACATTATGTGCATTGGCTTGACAGGGAAAAAACAACACGGCAAGCATTTTGGCAGTCAGCAGGAATAACTGTTAATCTTTTGTTGCTGGCGTATTTTAAACAAAACCTTATTTATTCAAAGAGAGCAAAATATGCAACAATAAATGCTTCAGAAATGTTCTACTCAAAAACACCGTCATGTTTTGTTTTTGCTTCTTTTTTTTCCTCGTCATATTTGCCCATATGTTTCAAACACAGAAAAAAGCGTTTAAGTCCATTCGCTGCGGTCCAGTGTCAATGGAGGCATTAAGACTCACAACGATAATGTACAAAAAGTGTTGCCGATTACTCTAGATGACATAACAGAAATTTTTCAAACACACAACCTAACAGCTGCTCAAGGACCTTGGTAATAAACTTTATATACATAGTCTACATTGAAAATCGTAAAGCGAATTATGTCACATATGCGTGTGCTAGATATATATGGCATATGTTACGAGTACATAGGATGTAGAGTTTCGTAGGCTAATTGCAAGCAATATGCAATTACTGACTTCCTGTACCTCAAATGTACAAACGTTTCTACCATGGAAACAGAGGAATTAGGCGGGTCAGAATTTACACAAACACATGAACATCATTCTAGAGGAACATGATAAATTATCTCTATAAAGGTGACCTGTTGAGGTGTACTTTCTACAAAGCATGCACTTCCATTTAAATTTATTAATTGAAATAAAAACCTCTATGATGAAAACCCTGCACGACACAGACACGCGTGCAAATAAGGTCAGAGGCATTGTTTCCAGTGAAATGGTGCTAAAGGGGTTTACAAAAAGTGGCAAAGGGTAAACAAACATCCATAATTCATCATCTGTACAACAATTGTTTTAACGTAATGGAGCACTGGATTTGAGCTTCCACTACAAGTTACAATAAAGGTGTCTCAACATAGCATGGCTGAAATCCCTGACATGTACTTCTGTGAACACTTCACGTAAATTTATATCTAACTGCAAACTTTGCAATGCAGACAGACATGGGAAACATGCTGGATCTACTGCAAATCAAACAGCTTCCCATGAAATACAGGGGCGTCATTTTGTATTGCGCTCAATCCATCTAGACAGCATCATCATAAGTGTCATTTTTCCAATATAAATTTTACCATGCGTTTCAAATGTGAAAATTAATAATAAAATATATTTAAAACATTTCTGTTAACTCGACTAGTCAAGGCCAGGTAGGCCTACATGAAACCGGAATTTAGAGTAGATACTCTACAACTCAATTTGCTTGAATATAAGTACACAACGAAACGAAAGCAGACATCTCTGAGCTGCCTGGAAAGCTAAAATGTTTTACTGTTGAGCTTGTTGATGGTTGGAAATGTTATTTTACCTAATTCCATCACACCGCCCACCCAACCTCCACTCCCATCCATTTCCCAGCCTCCACCACCCCACCCCAAGGCGCCCCCGCTCCACCCCCAGCCCCCAAAACGTTCATTCTCCCCCTCCGAAGGCTGGAAGAAGTAAGCATTGTAAACAATCAGGGAATAGTTGTGCAGTTAAGAGTATGCTGAATTTCATTTCTGGACAATTATCATTAAACTAAGGCAGCTTGAATCTGTAAAACTTGCTTTAGAAACCGCTCGCTTGAAAGCTGATAAACTACAACGAAATGCCCGTATGAAGCTTGAAAGAAAATATTAGGATTTCAAATGGATTCGTTCATGCCGGTGTAAATGTCCAGACTGTGAGAAAGTCTTTTCACAAAGTCTACACTTGAAAGGATTGGATCATGTGTGGGTTTGCTAATGTCTGCGTAAATTGATGGTTCGTGAGAAATACTTTCCACAAATTCTACACTGGAAAGACTAGGATCTTCTGTGGGTTCGCTCATGTGTGCGTAAATTGCTGGATTGTGAGAAAGCCTTTCCACAAATTCTACACTGGAAAGGCTTGGATCCTGTGTGAGTTCGCTCATGTCTGCGTAAAGTGCTGGAGTGTGAGAAAGCCTTTTCACAAATTCTACACTGGAAAGGCTTAGATCCTGTGTGGGTTCGCTCATGTGTGCGTAAAGTGCTGGATTGTGAGAAAGCCTTTTCACAAATTCTACACTGGAAAGGCTTGGATCCTGTGTGGGTTCGCTCATGTGTGCGTAAATTGCTGGATTGTGAGAAAGCCTTTTCACAAATTCTACACTGGAAAGGCTTGGATCCTGTGTGGGTTCGCTCATGTGTGCGTAAAGTGCTGGGGTGTGAGAAAGCCTTTTCACAAATTAAACACTGGAAAGGCTTGGATCTTGTGTGGGTTCGCTCGTGTGTGCGTAAAGTGCTGGAATCTGAGAAAGCCTTGTCACAAAGTCTACACTGGAAAGGCTTGGATCCTGTGTGGGTTCGCTCATGTGTGCGTAAAGTGCTGGAGTGTGAGAAAGCCTTTTCACAAATTAAACACTGGAAAGGCTTGGATCTTGTGTGGGTTCGCTCATGTGTGCGTAAAGTGCTGGAATGTGAGAAAGCCTTTTCACAAATTCTACACTGGAAAGGCTTGGATCCTGTGTGGGTTCGCTCATGTGTGCGTAAATTGCTGGATTGTGAGAAAGCCTTGTCACAAATTCTACACTGGAAAGGCTTGGATCCTGTGTGGGTTCGCTCATGTGTGCGTAAATTGCTGGATTTTGAGAAGGCCTTTTCACAAAATCTACACTGGAAAAGCTTGGATCCTTTGTGACTTAGTTTATGCCTGTTTAAACTGCTAGATGTCGAAAAAGCCCTTTCACAAATTCTGCATTGCATAGGCTTAGATTTGGAGGCTGCGATGTCCTGTTCACTATCCCTGCTTCTTAAAGACCAGCATTCACTTTGCGCCTCTATGTAATTCACCACACTTGAAGACGTCCCTAAACCGTTGTTTTGCCCAATTTCCATTGGATTTCCTCCTGCATCTGCAGTCATTGCCGTGGTGCAAATTGCATGGCAATCGTTTTCACCTGCACAGCTGTCAGGACGAAGTGAAGTACCACAAGCACTCAAATCATCAGAGGGATTCAAAGACTTGTACGTAAGTGTGACTTCCTGTGTGGTAATGTTCTGTATGGCATATGTATGGGCTGGATCAATTATTGCAGAGATGGACTGGAGGGTCGTGAGTGATTCAGACCTGCCCGGATTTACTGAGCAGGTACTCTTTTCTATGTTGTCACTGTATTGCAAAGTTTCTTTTGACACGTTCAAGCCATGATAGTTAACGTCCTTACCTGGGCTACCAGCATCAGCGGACCTGGAGGCACAGTCTGGAATCAAGGTTGTGACAGGAGCTATTGACGAATCCTGACGTGTGTCCTGTCAACGAAAAAATAACACTACAACCTGTCATGGATAACAAATGTTGCATATAGCATTTGTATTATACAAAACTGTTTAGTCCATTAAACAGGCAAACAAGCACACAGACAAACAAACACACACATTAAATATTTACTCAGCTAGAAGACTTTTTCTTGTAAAAAACTTAAAGGAGGTAAGAATCCTACTCTTTATTTTATGGTATCAATAAAGCTTTTGCACTAACGATGCATTTCTTACAGTCAGAGCTGTTTCTCACAGTAGCATTGGGGACACTGACTACTACTAATTGAATGGGTGGTCAATGATTATTGTTTTAGGGAGTGACACATGATATGCTAATACAGTGATGACGGTATAAAGGAAAAGAAGGTTACAGCAACAACATACTTATTTATACATAGCACCCCAAATCTGAAATCTGCAAGACCTGTGTCCTGACCATTCGTGTGAATGGAATCGAGACATGGACACTGCGGGCAGGGCAGGAAGGACGGATGATCACCTCCCACCTGCGCTGACTGAGACGCATACTCGGCATCCCCTGGGGGGACCGCATCCCAAACAGCGCAGTGCTCGAGAGAGCAGGAGTCCCTTCCATGTACACCCTTCTCTAACAATGATGAACTCATTAGGTGGATCAAGTCCCCCGAATGGAGGAAGGGTGTATACCTAAAGATTTCCACTACGGAGAACTTGTCACAGCTGTGCGTCACTAGGTTTTCAGGTGCCAATGATGGGATGAGCATGCTACCCAGTGATCAGGGGATGAAACGTAAAGTGGTTTGAGAGCCAGACATGAGTGACAGGTCGCTACAGAAAACTACATTTCTACCTTTACGTTTCCTTTGGAAATAGAGCATTGTCACACTTTGGGGCGAATGTATAAAAGTGACAGAACAAGTTTACACATGGATGTGTGAAAATGTTCCGAAGTTTTTAATAAGTGAACTGAAATAGAAATGCATTCTAATGGGAACTTTTATACGTATTTCTATATTAAGTATTGACACAGCTGTGACTGCACCGTCTGATCAAAAGTCGACAGACGTCCATCAGTTCGGGAGACCATGGCGCTGTACTGCTGGGGGCCGGTCCCGTCCCGTTGACAGCGCTTGCTGTGACTGTGGAGACCAACGCGGGAGTGACAGTCCAAGCCATGGCCTTCGCATATAAAGATTGACACAGGTCTGTCTGCCCCGTGCTTGGCCTTCCTCCGGAGGCGCCTGCCGTCTGTCTGCTGCATCAGGTTCCTCTCAAACTGGCAAAGCCCCTCTGCACCCAGGTCTCCAGGCGCATCTGTCGTGACTGTTTGTCTCCCAGGTGTCTAAAACTATCTTTAGCATGCGAGCGCATGTTCACGAGCATAAGGCTGTGTGCACGTGTTCGTGAGTGCATGCATTATCTTATGTACCAGCAAGTGAGGTAAGTATTACAATTGCCTCATTCCTTGCCTAATTCTTGCAGCACTCCGTATTGATGTCATTTCCCTTTCATCAAGAGACAACAATAAATACTAGACTGGGAACAGCGTTGGGAAGTCAACATGTTTACTTTCAGATCACTTACCTGAGTGGCCAGTGAACCCCGGATAGAAGATGTCTCTGTAAAAGGAAAATTGGGCCTCGGGCAATTGAGGTCATTCGCAATGGATTCAGTTGATTTTGCATCCGACAAAACCCTCGATATTTATACCTCGGCGTGTGGTCTTGTCGCTCTTTCTGAAGGAGAACGACCTTGATCTGACTGAGAGCTTGGAACCGAGTGTATGTGGGGTGGCGTCGCTGTCTCAGAAGCTTCAGCTGATGATCCATGACGTCGATCTGTCATCTGGCGTGTGCTGGCTTTCCATCCGTCTTCCCAGGGACGAAAATATTTGAAAGACATCTCGGAATGATCCGTTGTATACAGAAGATGAGCTGGGGTCGGCTATTGATGGAAGGTTGAGGAAGTCTCTAGATTTCTCTGAAGAAACGGCGACTTAAACTCTGTCCAGTTGTGATCGTGTCTGCATCTGTAAGAAGACGTTAGTGGCAGCCGCCTGCCAAAGAATAGACAAAGCTTGACATGACCTCCTCAAAATTCTAATCACAAAGGCAATCACTACCTACATTGCGTATGAGTCGTGTCTGCACCTACTTGTTTAGAAGCACCATATTACCCAGTCAAAGGTTAAAAAAAAACGAAAATAACCCAGTTTTGAGCGACTGACACGCATGGGGCGCTTGAACAATACGTGCCAACACTACTCAGAAGTAAACAACAGTTGATCATGAAGGCAAATGACAACTTTAACTAGTGTGTGTGTATGTGTGTGTGTGTGTGTTTTTGTGTGTGTGTGTATGTGCGCCCGCGGGTGTGCCTTTGTGCATATATGTGCGTGCATGCATGCATGCAAGAGCATGTACGTGTGTGTGTGCATGTACGTGTATGCATGTTTGTTCATGTGTGTGTTTGTGTGTGTGTCTGCGTGCGTGAATGTGCGAGCATATATGTGCGCATGTATGGATATATGCATGTATGTGTGTATTTGTGTATGTATGTGGAGATGGCCATTCATGTGGAGCAGGCAGTCTGCCATGCTCCCGTTTTCTTCTTTTCTTCTCCCACCCACCCCACCCTCCTTTCCTCCCACCCCACCACCCCGGCCATCTTGCTTTTTTCTCATCCCCCACGTCCCTTGTATTGTTGAACGTAAATATATTTTACCCCTATGTTAAAATCCCTTCCCCATCACCCCCACATGCTTGAACTCTTGTCAAGCCTATTGTGTAGTGATTTGATAGACAGATAAACCCATCGGCGTTCTCATGAGGAAAGCAAGTGGAGCTAAACAATTGATAAGCAAAGCAAAGGCCTGTTTACATGTCCCTCGTTTTTTGTCCTTATAAGTTCACACACATGCGCTCATTCACAACTGCAGGAACGCATTAAACAAAAAAGTAACAGTATCTCTTGATCTAGTGACAAGTTTGCCTGACATTTGGCAATTTCGTTTCAATAAAGTTTTAAAATCTTTTCTGGTCATGGAATAAAACAAATAGTTATAGAGTTGGGGCTGCCAGCTCACCCCTAATGAGCCAGCTGTTCACTTTTTTAATTTAATCGGCAGGCTAATTACCTTTTTCAATCTGGAGGCGGGGAGCGAGAGAGACAGGCCGCTTGCAGAGGTTAAA
>JAWQFJ010010718.1:0-2500 GCA_034096865.1 Theodoxus fluviatilis
CACATGAGGCCATCCACTATGCCATCTGAGCAACAGCAGCAGCAGCAACCAACTCCAGGACGTCGTCAGAGAGCTCAAATGAACGCCAAACTACAGCATCAGCATCTGCTACTGGCAAGACATGGGGTGAGAGAGCAAGATAAATTAATTTTTCTATTTCGTTTCAATCCTTGTCCAGCACGACATCGTGGTAGATAATGGGGAGATCATCCAACGACTTCACTTAGTCCGCCTGGCACCCGAGCATCACCTGTCACAGGCAAACAACGAGGAGTGGCCTGGCACTGAGACCATCCCTCTCGTATGATTCATCTCGCCATGACAAGCACAAAAATACCCATAGAATCAGAGTGGTGATCTCAATGAAGGTCTGCACCCACGATTAAATCTGAATGGTCTGACCCTGTTCCGATGCCTCCAGAAGCTCTTTGGCTGCTTAGGGCCACACCTAGGTGAGGCCCTGAAGCAAGTCCCAAAGGCCTAACCATAGTCCGAAGTGCCAGCTGATGAAAGAGACATCGAGCGGCTCTGGCCGTAAACCAGCCTCAATGTCCTGAAATCGCGAACACGCTACATAAGTCGTGTTCTTGTATCTCGTTTAGCAAACGTCACAACGTTTTTATTTACCTAAATCACCACTTTGGGGCAACCGCGTAATTCGTTCGCTTTCGAATACGAGACTCACCTCTTATGTCAGTCCACATGATAGACAACTCCTACATTGCCCGCAACAGGCACAGGATGAAAGACCACCCGAATGAGGAGTTATCATCAATTGCAAGCACTTCAAGACCAGAATAAACTCTTGGTGCGTGCCGTTTAGGAAGATGACAGTGAATCTTGTACGGGGGAGCTAACTGTCATTGCTCAAGCAAAACCTGCACAAAAGGAGAATGAATATTCGCAATAGAACAGTCTATCCTAGTCTCACGGACAAGCACCATTTTTCTAACGCTGGACACTGACAGCTTCCCATTGATCCCTTCAAGCGGATTCATTAATCTGTCAAAATGTTTTATGAGTTTCATTCCACATATCATGAAGAGTTTGATCAAAGCTGCTCAACGAGTGAGAACTTACTGTTCGATTGACGTGACTGTACTTGTACAACCAGTATGAGCTCATGTAGTTCCTTGCCTGACACGTGGGCGTTGGCACATGTGAAACACCACAGGCGTCTGTGCAATTACAAAACTAAGCCGAGACAAACACTTCAAATACAACGTATAATTCATTCTACTGCTGTGGTGGCGCAATACAGGCAGCTTATATGGCTTCTTTTCTTGTAAGTAGGATGTCACGATTCCTTGTCTGACTGAAATAAGTGAGACAAGCGAATAATAGCTCTCCATCAAGCGAGCAAAAAATCTAATTGTTGCTCAGCATTCGTATTCTACAAGTCCACCTGCCTACATCTGAATTCTCGTGTATATATCATGCGGCCGCTACACCCTCCACACGCGCTACACAGGAGTACGGCAAAAAAACGACGACCAACTATCCGGAGTGTCGCGAGCAGGTTGCAGTTATTGATTGTTAATGTTCTCGTTCATGTACTTGTGTAGTTGCAGCGTGATAGCGCATCTCTTGTCTCTGTTTTTTTCTCTATCTTTTGGGTTCGGGAAAATTGTGACGTCATCAAACAAGCTTGAATCGACGTCACTGGGGTTGGCCAGCAGTTTTTTGAAAAAGGATTTTTTGGCAAGACCTTTTCGAGCGGCGGGTGCCAATGAACAGGTTTTAGCCTGGAGTGGCACGACTTGTGTTGCCCCAGAGTGTGGCGTGGCTTCTGCCAGCCCAAAATAGATAAAGACAACATTGTCTTTGTTCGGTATAGACCGCCAGACATCGTCACCAGGGGAAGGGCTGGGTTTCTTCCATGTGAGTATTTGTCGTGTGTAAATGTCGTTGTGTAAGTTTGCACTAGGTTGTGAGTTAGTTGGTTTAGAAGCGGGTGGGAAGTTTGGGTAGGATTGGAATTGCATAACAGTGGTTTTGTCGTTCGTTATTATTGCTTTGGTTGTTCTCACCGCGCATTATTTAAATCAATTTATGATATGGTTGCTAATTCTGGGGTGAAGTATTTGTGATTTATGTGCCAGGTATTATGTGATTGCTAATTCTGGCCGTTTAGGCCTGGGATGTTGTTTAATTTGCATGGCTCTACGACCCGCACCGACCAAGTCGTCGAGGTCCTGCATCACTGTCGTCCCCACCCCCAGTCTTCGATGTTCCTCACTGCTGTCGGAGTCGCCTAAAGGTCCCCACTACTCTTCATAGCTGTTGTCGACAGCGAAGGGTCCCAGGGGCACTCATCGACGGGAGGTCACCTGACCAAGGGAGGTCCGACGGTCGTGGGCACCTTGTGTCCATCGTTCCCTGTTCTGCGGCTTGACGCAGAGGGAGGCCACGAGAAAGGAAGTGATCGGGTCGTACGGGGTTTTGGGTTGACTTGAAAGGGACAGTGTTGGACAGTGGGAGATGTCGTGTTGACGGGGAA
>JAWQFJ010010718.1:7500-10553 GCA_034096865.1 Theodoxus fluviatilis
AAGGTTGAGAAATGATCTTGAACAATATCTTTCTTTTATTAGTCAGAATCTATTACTAAGAATAAAACAACGATGGGGTAAGTTTTTCCTTCTGTATTTCAAAATGGCACACCATTTGCCTTTTCTATATTATCTTCATACTGATAAATGATTACATAATGAGTTTAATAACCATGGTGGACAAGCGACTTCATAAACATTCCGTGGCTTAGACTAAACTGAACAAGGTAGGACATCAAAGTCATTATTTTCATTCGTGAAGGACGTTTCGACAAGGAAGTAGCCTTTCATGCCGTACATTTATATTCGTAAAGAATTATACGATCCCCGAGAACAATCCCTTTCATTACGAGCTCCTTCATAGCTGCACGGCCAGACTAAGCCAAAGCAGATAAATTGCCATTCTCCTTTTGCGTAGCAGACAAATGCATCAGGTCTACAGAGTACCAAACATTAGGACACAATGGACGTCCCATATAAAAATTGTCTATAGAATTCTATAGAAATCTATAGCAGTCTATAGAAGTTTCTATAGAATTGTATAGAAATTTCTATAGATTTCTATAGAAGTTTCTATAGAATTCTATAGAAATTTCTATAGATTTCTATAGATTTCTATAGAAAATTTTTATATGGGGTCCCTCCATCCACGAGACTGTACCGACTGTCGTTAGTGGAGGCAATCTAACCCTTCTGACAGCTGTCATTTTCAAGTGCTTTTACATTTTCACGAAAAGAGAGCAAGCTCGTATCTGCAGTGTGACACGTATCCCAGTCTCCCAGGCACAGGGCAAGACGCAGAGAGCGATTTAATGGTGGCCAGAGAAAAAGTGGCTTCTCTGCGTGTATATAAGGCAAACTCTCTGTTTCTTTATGATGACTGTCATCCACTCTCTAAGCCTCATCGCCATCTTCAGATTTCTGCTGGTAGGCCGCTGGCTGCAGTATGTCGAATTATTTCTCTCCGTGCTGCATATGAAAAGAAATGCCCTTTGTGTACGTGCAAACCCTTCATTGTAAGGTACGCATGGAAGCTGATCGATGGCCGCATTGCTGGGCATGGCAACTTGTACTCTTTACATATTCAGCCAGCTATGCCTACGACAAGCCCATCCCCCCTCCCCCCCTCCCCCCACCCCACCCCACCCCCGTATCCGTCTTTCGTCCAAACGAATTAGCTGAACAGAAAATCATACAATTTCAGGAAAACTTCCTCCACCCCATGCATACTTTCAGTTCATTACACGAGTCATGTTCCGCTCTTGCACTGACACGGTCTAACTGCAAAGCTGTTGTTCTCAAAAAGAGGAAATACGTACTTTACTAGTGCAAGCTCCTCGCTTGTGTCGTTTGTAGTGAGCTTTCATTCTGATAACTCTAAAACTACATACAGTTTGACATATGAGCAGCATTTGGTGCTGTGGTGGAATAACTTGGACAGAACTCACGGCTTGATTCTATTCTTGATATAAATTATATCAGTGTGGCTACAAAAGATGATCTCTACGGGTAAAATATGATGAATGTGTTTACTAAAGGCCTCGAAATTGAGTCCCAAATATGTGTCTAGTGCAATTTTAGACACATCTTGTACCGATCAGAACGCGTTGGATTCTCACTTGGTCGGATTAGGATAATTTACTTTGCATACTTTATCATGATACATCCTATAAACACCTCTTGTTCGTTCCATTGTGGTTTTCATTTGTTCTCCTACTTTCTTCACCTCAAATTTCATGGTCTAGGTAATCAACTTGTCTTCAATATCTGATACGTCCGAACAGAAGAGTTGGCACGAATGAGGCTCTATGTTTTCCTTTCACTCCATTGACTCATGATCGATCTAACACACAAAGGCTTTCATCCCAAGGCAAGTACAACCCGCCGCAGGAGAGAGAGAGAGAGAGTGAGAGAGAGAGAGAGAGGGAGAGGGAGAGAGAGAGAGAGTGCGAGAGAGAGAGAGAGAGAGAGAGAGAGAGAGAGAGAGAAAGCGAGAAAGCGAGAGAGAGAGAGAGAGAGAGAGAGAGGGAGAGAGCGAGAGCGAAAGCGAGAGTGAAAGCGTGAGAGGGCGAGAGAGAGAGAGAGAGAGAGAGAGAAAGAGAGAGATAGAGAGAGAGAGAGAAAGAGAGAGATAGAGAGAGAGAGATAGAGATGGCACAGTCGATTTATTCGTCGATTTCCTTTTAAATGCGCGGAGGACTTACCTCGTCACTAGAATCGGCTATACGTTTAGAAACAACTGTTTAAACAAAGCGTTTATGTAAAGATACCAGGAGAATAGACCGTTGTTCAATAAACACACGTCCTCCAAATATGTGTGGGTTGAGATCATGTTAACAATGAAGGATACTAAAGAGCAGGAACAAGGCAAAAACTCCAATAAACATGCCACCATTCATGCCAGTTGTCAGACAGTTTTCATTTTCTTCTATTCTCTCCTTTCTTTTTCTTTTCTCTCCTTCGTCACATCCCCTTTCATTAATCTTCACTGGTTGTCCTTCTTTCCTCTCTTCTGCTCTCCTCCTCCTCCTCCTCCTCCTCCTCCTCCTCCTCCTCCTCCTCCTCCTCCTCCTCCTCCTCCTCCTCCTCCTCCTCCTCCTCCTCCTCCTCCTCCTCCTCTACTCCTCCTCTACTCCTCCTCCCCCTCCACCTCCTCCTCCTCCTCCTCCTCCTCCTCCTCCTCCTCCTCCTCCTTTTCCTCCTCCTCCTCCTCCTTCTCCTCCTTCTCCTCCTGCTGCTGCTGCTGCTGCTGCTACTCCTCCTGCTGCTGCTGCTGCCACTGCTGCTACTGCTGCTGCTGCTGCTGCTTCTCCTTCTCCTCCTCCTCCTCGCCACGACTAAATTAAATGTTTAGTATGTATTTGTATTTCCTAAGGCAAAGCTACGTAATGAATCTCTGTACTCGACAGCTTTTTCTTCCCCAAAGCCATGGTTTGAGAACATATGTCCAGCAGCACCCGCCTTTTTCTCAGTGTTTACAGTCAACATTTGCGCGTGCCGGTACTCATGATGCTTGTGCGTACACATATATCAAAGCAGGGGATACTTGGGAT
>JAWQFJ010010721.1:0-14209 GCA_034096865.1 Theodoxus fluviatilis
ATAAGAACGTTTTGGTGGGACTTCCTCGTCTTATCTGGAACTGCCACAAACGAAATTTAATCTGTCACACAGTGGCCTGCATAAACAGAACAAGGTCTGAGTGATTAGACGTTTACCTGACACACTTTTGGGCCAATACTGTGGATTTTTAAATGTCGATTTGTGAAGTAGACGGCGATTGTTTTGCAGCTCCAACTTCTCCTAAGTGGTAGTGGTACTTTTCTATCCGAATCCTCACCTCCCCGTACGTTTGTCTTTTCCCTTCCTGACTGCTCTCCCAGACCCATGCTTACTAATCCCAAGACTCCTCTATTCTCAAAACACACACACACACACACACACACACACACACACACACACATATATATATATATATATATATATATATATATATATATATATATATACATGTACACATACATACACAGACACACATATACACACACATACACAACGCACAGACACACATACACTCTCACTCACTCTCTCTCTCTCTCTCTCTCTCTTTCTCACACTCACGCGCACGCGCATGCGCACACGCACACACATACGCACACACACACACACGCACACGCGCGTGCACACACACGCCATTTTCCCCTTTTTACCTCTAGAGCTCTTTCTACCTCAACATTTTCATCCTAGCACCCAGCCCCACATCTACCCCTCCACCCACCCCCACCTCTCATTATTTCAACTTATAATCTCCACCACCACCTAACCTTTCTTTTTCTTATCTCCACCCCCTACTGACCCGGCCCTCTTCCCGCAGCTTTCAAGCTCCCACTCCCATACCCCTCACCCTTCCCTCCCATCCCCCAGCCCCTAAACAGGTAATACTCTCAGTGGCGTTGAACTATTGATTGTTTTAACTATCTGTATTGAAACGCATGTCTCATATTTCAGTCAACTCCTATTCACTCTTCAATAGATACAAACCGAGGTTGTTTTGAAAACGTTATTTTCTCCATAAAATTTTTCCATTTATATTGAGCGTTAAAGGACATAATCTGTGAAAATAATTAAGCATGCAAAACACATCAGCAAAAAAACAAATTGATCGTCGACTGACACTTGCTTTAATCTTTACGACCAACTGTATTACTGTATCATTGGCGCGCTACCAAAACTGAGTGATAAAACAAGAAATAAAGACAGACAAATAAAAACTTGTAGCTAGTTGTTCAAAGGGAAAGGCTTCGTAACACGACGGTGGTCCGAGGCTGCTGAGACTTGGCCACAGGTGGAATCCTCCCACACTTCTAGAGTGTTGTAACAGGAAGAAATCTGTAGGAACGATTTCGGGGGTGGGGTGGGGGTAGGGGATTTTTTCATCACACATTTGCGTTTTGAATGTACCTGTAAAGTCATCTTTGTTTTTGTTTTTGTGTTTGCTTACGTGGCGTATTGTATGCAACATTTTGAAATTATTTGAAAATGTTTAATTCTTTTCCAAGATAGTGCTTTGCACATTTTAAAAAATGTCCATGCCAGGGTATGTGTTTGCGAGCAGCTCTGTTAGAACATCTGTGGGCAACGATGATTTCTGATTCATAATTACCATTGAAATGTTCCTGCGAGCACTGAGGAAAAAATTATCATTGTCTTGACGACTTGGTGACACTCCATTTCCAGGTGACGATTGTCCACCTTTCATATCTACAGAGAAGTCCTCAAGTCTCAGAACTCTACGAGTTGAGGCTCTAATCTGAAAAATCTTCCCTAGAACATTCCTTGCATTCGAATTCAATATGGCGGACTTGGACGTGAACCATTTTGTGACGGTGGCATCCAACGACAGTTCCGGAAACTCTACCTCCAGCGACAGCGGTGTGCTGGCCAAGGGGTGGTCAATCTTTATCCTCATTGCACTGACCATGGGCTTTGGCATGCTGGCACTCCTCGTGCTCAAGGTTGCCCCCCAAGAAAAATACCACCGCCTCAGAAAGAAGTAAGTCCTGACTGCTGTTTGGGAAGAAATCGAACACGGAGTGTGTGAAGATGTCTGTTGTTTAAGAAGGCGAGCTTGCACACGTCCTCATACACACACACACACACACACACACACACACACACACACACACACACACACGGACACACACAAACACCAACATTCATTCGCTCCCTCACGGGCTCGCTCGCTCGCTCACTCAATCTCACTCGCTCCATCATTCGCTCTCTCTCTCTCTCTCTCTCTCTCTCTCTCTCTCTCTCTCTCTCTCTCTCTCTCTCTCTCGTTTACTCATTGACTGATACACTCACTGATACACTTACTTGTTCACTCACTTGCTCCGTCACTCGCTCGCCTCACTCACTGACTCATTTACTGAATCACCCGCCATCTCACTCACTCACTGACTCGGTGATACATTCTCTCACTCACTCACTCACTCACTCACTCACTCACTCACTCACTCACTCACTCACTCACTCACTCACTCACTCACTCACTCACTCACTCACTCACTCACTCACTCACTCACTCACTCACTCACTCACTCACTCACTCACTCACTCACTCACTCACTCACTCACTCACTCACTCACTCACTCACTCACTCACTCACTCACTCACTCACTCACTCACTCACTCCATACTCACTCACTCGCTACTCACTCATTCACTCGCTACTCACTCATTCACTCGCTACTCACTCATTCACTCACTCACACACTCCATTGCTTCACCCGTATTGCAACAGCTATCACCTTTACTTACCTCCACTTTTCATCCCTGTCTCTGGCTTTTGAATTGCAGGGTGGTAAGTTACCTTAACAGCTTTGCTGGGGGCGTCTTTCTGGGTGCCTGTCTTCTACACCTGATGGTGGAGGGACAAGAGCAGATGGAGGACTACTTGAAAATAGCCAACCCCGACTTTGACTACCCCGTCTTCATGGTAAGAAGCCTTTCCTCAACGTCTTCTCGGGTGTAGTTCTGTGTGCTTTGGATGGATGGATGAATGGATGGATTGATTGATGGATAGATGGATGGATGGAATGAATGGATGGATGCATGGATGATTGATTGATGGATAGATAGATGGATGAATGAATGGATGAATGAATGGATGAATGCATTAATGGATGGATACATGAATAGATAATAAAATATGGATGGATGCATGAATGGATGTATGGATAGAAGGATGGATGCATGAATAAATGGATGGATGGATGCAGGCATGGATGGTTGAATGGATGAATGGATGGATGAATGCATGAATGCATTAATGGATGGATACATGAATAGATGATAAAAGATGGATGGATGGATGCATCAATAAATGGATGGATGGTGGCATAGATGGATGGTGTTAATGGATGAACCTGTCGCGTTTTAGTTAGCTAATCAGTGAAGACTCACCCTCGAGGAACGACGTAGTCGTCCAAGAGGGGAGGGACAATTAGCCTAACAGAGTTTACAAACTAAACTCGACCACCACTCCTTGGGGGACACCACAAACAGTCAAGCAATGTTTAACAAACACGTGAAAAGGACCACTGAATCAGGAATAAATAAACAAATCAAAGTTTATTCAACAATAAATGACAACAAAATTCACAACAACATATTCAGTTCACTCTAGCAAGGTGATTCCAGACACGCCAAAACCTGGAATCAATTTACACACAGGTAAACACTCCCAAGTTACCCTGTGGTATAGGGAAAACCTTTTCCCTCTCTCCATCACCAAAATACCGGAAACTGGAATAAATTATGATGCAGTTCTGGCTTGAACCATACATCACTTCTCACCACTCGTTCTAAAACACGTCTTAAGAACGAGAGGAATCTCACACAGAGATAAAAGCCTGCCACTCCTAAAAATGACAATGAAATCCAACCTCACTCCCACCCACAACCAGTCTCCAAACTTCTCCCCAACATTTAACAAACTCTTTGTTAAATTGAAAAGCTTTTAAACTTCGCTTACAATCCCCACATCAGAACACAATCTCCCTTAGAAGATTATCCCAGAACTCAACTCAGTATCCTTCAGCCAAAGTTACATTGACCTAGCCACACAACAACACTCTCCAGGTTGCTGCATATTAATGAAGCCCTAGACCCCCTTAGCTCCACCCCCTTCCCCTCTTGATGACGCGCTTCCGCCCACCACTAGCTGAGGAAAGGTAAACAGACAGATCCAGCCACGCGTGCAAACCGCTTTCACGCGTCTCTTTCTCGCTCGACAAATCACATCAAACACCACTCCCGTGAGCAGTAACAGTGTCGATAACCAGGCGAAGAAAGAAATGAAAGGTTTTTCCTTACCCCTTTTGCCGTCCAGACTCTCCGCAGTCCAGAAGATTCCAATCCTAACGTAGTCTTACCAGACCCACACAGTCAGAACTACACAGACGAAAACCCAACTCAACCCCAACCAAACCTCACAAGAAATCCCGCGCGACCACTACCCCTTCCCACTCTCTCAGTCCACTGAAAGAAGAAATTGTCCTAAGCCCATGCCTAGACAATGTCAGAAGAAACAGTCCCCCTCCGAAGGTACTTGGTAGATCATTGCAGATGGACGCCTCCGGGCGTCTCCGGTGTCGCGGCAACAGGTAGGCCCCCACTCACGCCTCGCTCCTGTCCTGAGGTTACGCTGACCAGCGAGCTCCGTGCTCGCTACCTAAGTCAGTCAAGTTCGAAAGGTCCATTCGAACTGCAGCAGGAATCCCCCCGGTCATCTAAGCTGGTGCGACACAATGTCATCCTACTCGAAGATCAAGTCACTCATCGCACTACATCACGTTGTATGTCTCACCTACAACAAATAGCTGCGCCTTGCACCGCCTCACGCGAATGCATACGCTAGCGTCTCCCGACCTCCCTGCCTCTAATCAGTCACACCACTCGACGATTAGGCCACGCCTGTGGACTTTCACACCTGTCCGTCGGTGTATTTCGTTAGACTCCTACAATTAGCACACATGCTAGTCTCAACGAAATCGTAGCTCCCGAAGCTACTAACAAAGATTGTACTTGCACAACTGTCCCCATAACAGTCGAAGATGAAGCACTCCGTGTGCCTCGCAGCGTCGTCCTCCCATCCTCACGCAGACCCGTGTCGGCGTAGCGAGCGTTCACAGAAACGACGGCGTACTCGTAGAACGAGCGAGGTTCGTCAGTACAGACACGATGCGATACGGTACGGTATACGTAGGTAGCAGCAGTAGTAGCCTGAAACATATAACCCAGTGACCCCAATGAGAAAACTACCCTTTCTCCCCTGAATTTACATATGCGGGATTCAACATTAAGCGACGCATTCCAGCCCAAACGCTTAGTTGAAAGCTTGCTCGCACCCAGCGAGAAAGATTGAATTAACATGCCCTTTTACCCACGAAGTGAATCACAAAACACTACCAAATGGAGATAGGTACTTTTCCCAACCATTCCCCAAAGATTTACTTCGATCCCGAGGCATAATTCACTCATGCACAAATGAATGACCCACTTCCCGCCTTAATCAATGGTCAGTTACCCCCACGGTAAAAGAATTTTCACAAAGAGCACGTTACCTCAGAAACTCCAGTCAGGCCGTGGTTCGTCCAAAGCGAAACTTCGCCCCAATCCAGCTCAAAGCTTTCCACACTCTCGCGTACTGACTCAAAGTCACCAGCTGAGAGATTTTTCCACACTCTCGCGTACTGACACAAAGTCACCAGCTGAGAGATTTTTCCACACTCTCGCGTACTGACACAAAGTCACCAGCTGAGAGATTTTTCCACACTCTCGCGTACTGACACAAAGTCACCAGCTGAGAGATTTTTCCAGCAAAGCCAACCGCTTTTGCCCGCCACTATGTGGCTCCAAGATTGGGTAGCGCCGATCGCTCATCACAACCTTCCCGATCGGCGGAGCCCTCGCTCCGCCAAACCGTCCCATCCAACCCGATGGCTCCGACTGATCAGACAAACGCTATCCGATCCCGACGTCGACTCTCTCACGTGATCAAACCCCAATCAGCGCTAAGTATTTTCCCGCTCTTCGATTTTCCCCCAATCATTGTTCAACAGACTTTCGAGGGCTTTAGAACCGTGCTGTACAATGTGTGAACCCTGTGGCATACCAACGCACCCTTCGCCACCTCGAATAACCCCTCGAGTGACGTCGCTACCCCCCTGTCACTCAAAACTAACTGCCGCAATGCGTCGAAACAGTTTGAGCGCATAATACAAGGCAGATTCACACACTGACATTTAGCGGCATCACATCACACCTTGTCGCGTCTTGCGACAGAACCATCTTCCTTCTCCTCCGTCCTTCCCCCCTCCCCCTCCCCCTCCCCCTCCCCCTCCCGCTCCCCCTCCCCCCTCCTCCTTCCCTCCCTCCTCCCTCCCTCCCTCCTCCCCCCTCCTCCCCCCTCCTCCTCCTCTTCATTCCCTCTCTTCTCCCCCTTTCCCTCTCCCTCTTGCTCCTCCTCTCCCTCCACCTCTGTTCCCTTCTCCTCCGCCTCCTCCTCCGCCCCTTCCTCCTTCCCGTCCCCTTTCCCCTTCTTCCGCACTCCTCCTTTCCTCCCCCTCCCACAATCATTATCTTGACCATCATCATCACCAGTCCTATTATTTGTTGTCATCAACGTCGACATCATCGTAATCATTGTTTATCGTTGTCTATGTTGTCCCCAGCTGCTGGTGGCAGGCGGGGTGGTGGCTGTCATGCTGGTGGAACAGTTCATGCTCCTGTGCACACCGTCGTCACAGCACCAAGACCAACACCTCGACCAGCACCACCACCAGCACCACCACCAGCACCACCACCAGCACCACCACCAGCACCACCACCAGCACCACCACCAGCACCACCACCAGCACTCCAGCTCGCTGCCAGTCACCTCTGCCCAGGGCCTCAACTACGGGTCCATGGAGAACCGTGCTTTTTGTGGGGATGAAGGAAACCTCGCTTTCAAGGGAGGGAACAGCGTAAATCCTGTTCCCAGCGTGTGCACGGGTGAGCTCCCTTTGGCAGTGCTGAGGCTCTGAGTAAAGGTTTAAATAAAGTAAGTGAAGAAAAGTGATTGGTGATGGGGACGAAAATGCAATGAATATGATGGGAGGTGGCTCAGAAATGGTAAAGTTTCGGAATGTTTCTTTGGGGATAGGAGTGCATGTCAGGAAAAGTATGTGTGTGTGTGTGTGTGTGTGCGCGCGCCTGCGCGCGCGTGTGTGTGTGCATGTGTCTGTGTGTGCATGTCTGTGTGTGAGTGTGTGCATGTGTGTGTGTGCGTGTGCAATTTGTGTGTGTATGTGTGTGTATGCGCGCGTGCAATGTGTGAATGTGTGTGCATTTGTGTGTTTGTGCATTTATGTGTGTGTGTGTGTGTGTGTGTGTGTGTGTGTGTGTGTGTGTGTGTGTGTGTGTGTGTGTGTGTGTGTGTGTGTGTGTGACGTGCTCATAGATTTAACTGAAACTTTGGATCAGAAGTAAGGAGTCCCCATGCACATTCAATGACTGTTCCGGAGGGAAATGTTTATATCTAGAAAAACCAGCATACTTTTCAATAGTCACAACAAATGTCACTTATCACGTGGTCACTCTTACGTGCGTGCGCTCGCGAGGCTCACACCACCACCAGAACTACACCTACCCCCCTCCCCTTCACACACACGCACACACACACAGAGGTACACACACACATACACACGCATATGTACTCATTTTACACCTTTAGCTACAGTGGTGGACGAGGCCACCTCGGAGGTTGGCGGTCACCACGACCTGGAGGAAAGTCTGTCACACACGCACGGAGTGGAAAGCATGGAGAACGTGGGCGGTCTGCGAGCGTTCCTGCTGCTGGCAGCACTCTCCTTCCACACCATCTTCGACGGCATGGCAGTCGGCCTGCAGACCTCCAACGGCGATGTGTGTGTGTGTGGGGGGGGGGGGGGGGGGGGGCGGAGGGGGGGGGGGACAGTGATTGCGGGGAAGGGATGGGGGCGGAAGTTGGTTTGTTAGATGGATGGATACATGGATGCATGGATGGATGGATAGATGTATGGATGGATGGATGGATGGATGGATGGGTGGATGGATGGATGGATGGATGGATGGATGGATGGATGGATGGATGGATGGATGGATGGATGGATGGATGGATGGATGGATGGATGGATGGATGGGTAGATGGATGCATGGATGCAGGATGCATGGATGGATGGATGGATGAAGGGATGGATGGATGGATGGATGCATGGATGGATGCATGGATGGATTTAATGGACGAATGGATGAATGGGTGGTGGTTGTTTGTAGTGTTGGTGGTGGCGGCGGCCCAGGCGGCAGTGGTGGTGGTAGTGTTGGTGGTGTAGCAACGGTGGTGGTGGTGGTGGTGGTGGTGGTGGTGGTGGTGGTGGTGGTGGTGGTGGTGGTGGTGATGATGATGGTTGTGATTGTAATGATGGGGTAGGAGAAGGTGCAGGTTTTTGTGGTAGTGGCGGCGGCGGTGGTTGTGTGTGTGCGCCTGTGCACGCACGTGTGTGTGTGTGTGTGTGTGTGTGTGTGTGTGTGTGTCCGTGCATATGCGTGCGTGTGCGTGTGCATTGTTTTGGCTTAATGATGAGCAATGTTTGCTGCTCTGCTGCCCTGTATCCCTCTTTTGTTTTCATTTTTTAACGGACAGAGGAACATCCCCCAAATGTCGCGATTTATTATTCTCTTGATCCCCCTAGTGACTCTTTGTGATCCTTTGATCATCAGTATTGTTGAAGACTTTTTACAGTTATCTCATCTCCCATACATTAATCCTCCCTGCCGATGTTTGTCAGGCTGACAGAGGACTCCATTCAATACGTCCTCGTCTGTCATTGAGCTCAAGATCCTTCACCATTCATTCAGCCACTGTATTTTCCTTGTCTCCAGGTCTGGCAGATGCTGGTTGCGGTGGCCGTTCACAAGAGTCTGGTGGCCTTCTGTCTGGCGCTGTCCCTTTTCAAGGCGCTCTGGGACACCAGGTCCAAGTTCTGCGTGGCGGCCTTGACCTTCTTCGCCATGATGTCTCCCATTGGCATCGTGGTTGGCATCGTGGTCACGGAGGCCAACATTGACGTCACGGTACGCAGTTTGGTCTCCGGCATTCTGCAGGGCCTGGCGACGGGCACCTTCCTCTACGTCACGTTTCTAGAGATCCTACGCGAGGAGTTCGGCCACTGCAAGCGCAGCTTCCTCAAAGTCTTCGTCGTGGTCCTTGGCTTCGGCGCCATGGCCGGGGTCAAGCTCCTGGACAGAGAGTAATGAGATAGGCAATGAACCTTTTAAGGTGACAAGGCGAATAATTCGTCATCACATTTTTGCTTCCACCGTGCGCAACAAAAGGCCTTGGATGTATTCACACATGTCAATGTTGACGAGTCTTTTGCCGGTCTCTCTTGTTATTCTTTGAATCATGACAAGTTCGATTTCTGGTCTGTACTATATATTAGTATTCTAATTAAAAATACAAACCATTGCTTTGCTTTTAGTCTCATGTAGATACAGTAAGTGTTCATATAGCGCAAGTTGTTCTTGATTCTCACTTCAGTCTTTGAAAGGAATAAAGTCCAATAAAGATACAACGTGTGGACATGTTAGTTACGGTGTTTCAATTGTCATTTGCGTCGATTATTCTTGTACTAGTGGAGGGAATGTTTAATTTTTGCAGTGCTGGCGACACGTCACTGCCAACTGTATTTCTGCATAATGTCAATGTGATAAGTCAGCATGCGTATTTGGAAAACGTCTTTGACTACCAAAAAAAGTCTCCAAACGCCACAAACTACAGGAACATTGAACACGCGATTCTGGAGCACTTTCGCCTGTTATCATAACAGACTTATTCAGTTGGGAACAATATTGCATTGTACAACGATCAACTTACAGACTCTTCACAGTCGACCCAATATATGTTCTGAATTCTAAATTTTAACACTTCTTGTGCGCAAGATCCGATTTCATTAGTGCTTGACACTGGTATACAACTACAAGAATAGCCCAGGCCTTCTCTATGCGAATGCGAAGAAAAAAGGAAAAGATTATACTCTTGAGTGTTTCCACGCCGTCCATTCTGAAAGATGCTTACTATTGGCACAGTAAAAAAACATGACAAGTGTGGGTTAAAAGATTGTGTCTATATTGTTTAATGTGAATGACCCGCATCTGTGCTGCAGCTTGCTCCACGCTTTACCCCCTGATCACTGGGCAACTTGAGCAGGAGGTAAGTGAGTGGATAAGCCATGGAAAGGGGGTGGGTCCGTTGGTGAGCAAATAGGCAGGCAAGTAAACAGGTAGGCATACAAACGTCCGAAGAGATTACTTTTGCTCAAGAGACAACTTGAGAATAAAAGTGTTCACAACTGTATCTTGACTGTACAGTACCCTAATAAAGTACACTGACTTCAACCAGTGGAATCAAAAGGCATTTTGCACTTGTTGCTTTTAAAAGCGAACGTAGCTGCCTTCTTCCCCTTTGTTCCCTTTAACCCATTGGGCAAACGTTTTAGGCCTGTAGTCCTTCCCTAGGGTGATCTTGATGGCCTCGTAGAAGAGTTCTCGCACATTCTCGCCCGTCATGGCCGAAGTCTCGCGGTAGAAAGCAGCGCCCATGCTCTTCATCACTTCTTCGGCAGCCTCTGACGTCACTAGACCTTCGGTAGTCTTCGGAGATTTCCGTAAGTCGGCCTTGGTGCCCACGAGGACCAGGGGTACGCCGGGAAGAAAGTAGTGCACGATGGGATACCAGTCCTCCTTCACGCTGTCCAGGGAGGAGGGGGAATCCAGGGAGAAGCAGAGGAGAAGCACGTCGGTTTCTGGATAGGAGAGCGTGCGCAGTCTGTCTAGAGACTCGCGTCCTGGGGTGTCCCAAATCTCCAAATCCACCTAAAACGAAATGAAAAGATTTATTTCCTTCATTTTACACGGCATATTTCTACCCCATTTTATATCTTCCGATTTTCTAATCTATCTGAGTTTTTTATATTCAGTAGATCGCAAAAGACGGCCGGAGTTTTACTGAAGTTTCTGCTCTGTCTCTGTTAAGTTTTTCCCTGTCAGACGGAAATGGGTAAAACATAACTGCATGAGATAACTCTGTCAACATTCCAGTGTAATAATTTCGTCATTTCATGAGTTGACTGAACTTTCATGAGGTTATGAGGGTTAAAAATGTTGACGCCCTCCCCCCTTCCTTCCTCTCTCTCTCTCTCTCTCTCTCTCTCAATAAATACATGAATGAATGAATGAATGAATGAATGAATGAATGAATGAATGAATGAATGAATGAATGAATGAATGAATGAATGAATGAATGAATGAATGAATGAATGAATGAATGAATGAATGAACGAACGATAGAACGAACGATAGAACCAACAAACAAACAAATAAATAAATATTGAAAAAATAATTCACACACACAAACACAAAAACACATACACGCGTGCGCGCGCGCGCACGCACACACACACACACACACACACACTTTTCTGTTATTTTACTAACATTTTTTCTCATTGGCTATCATGTGCCTGCATGAGCTTTCGTGTGGGCGGCACCACAGAACTGTCCACACTTCACACTTCACCTTCTGATCGTCGACTTCGACGTCGCGCTTCACATTGTCAATCAGTGTGATCTCATGGTCTGCACGGAACTCCTCGCCACAGAGCGACAAGAGCAGACAACTCTTGCCTACTCCGCTGCCACCCAGCACAGTCACGTGTCTTTTCACGGGGCCTTTCTTGCGCGACTGTGTCACCGCTCGTGTTATTTGTCCCTTTCCTGTTGAAATGCCACAAGAACACTGTCTACTGTTAGTGAAAATAGACATGAAATGCCACAAGAACACTGTCTACTGTTAGTGAGAATAAACATGAAATGCCACAAGAACACTGTCTACTGTTAGTGAGAATAAACATGAAATGAGAAGCAACAGATACCCCGCACTGTAGAAGGACGAGGAATTTCGTATGTGTCCAAGAAGCAAACGTGCGGTAATTTTATGCTTCTTTTTCTCTATTTTTCATAATGCTGCACTCAAGCACCGAGTTTTACCCCGAAGAAGCCTGACAGAGCAGACAGTCCGTATGGAAAGTTATCAATGCCATGTGTGTTCTACTCACAGACGGAGAAATGAATTTTTAAGTCACAGTAAATTCATAAAAGGGGATTGGCACAAGATCGGGAGGGAGGGAGGTAGGGAGGGACGGAGGGAGGGAGGGAGGGAGGGAGGGAGGGAGGGAGGGACGGACGGACGGACGGACGGACGGACGGACGGACGGACGGACGGACGGACGGACGGACGGACGGACGGACGGAGGGAGGGAGGGAGGGAGGGAGGGAGGGAGGGAGGGAGGGAGGGAGGGAGGGAGGGAGGGAGGGAGGGAGGGAGGGAGGGAGGGAGGGAGGGAGGGAGGGAGGGAGGGAGGGACGGACGGACGGACGGACGGACGGACGGACGGACGGACGGACGGAGGGAGGGAGGGAGGGAGGGAGGGAGGGAGGGAGGGAGGGAGGGAGGGAGGGAGGGAGGGAGGGACGGACGGACGGACGGACGGACGGACGGACGGACGGACGGACGGACGGACGGACGGACGGAGGGAGGGAGGGAGGGACGGACGGACGGACGGACGGACGGAGGGAGGGAGGGAGGGAGGGAGGGACGGACGGAGGGAGGGAGGGACGGACGGACGGACGGAGGGAGGGAGGGAGGGAGGGAGGGAGGGAGGGAGGGAGGGAGGGAGGGAGGGAGGGAGGGAGGGAGGGAGGGAGGGAGGGAGGGAGGGACGGAGGGAGGGAGGGACGGAGGGACGGAGGGAGGGAGGGACGGAGGGACGAACAGACAGACAGACAGACGGATAGACACAGACAGACACAGACAGACACAGACAGACACAGACAGACAGACAGACAGACAGACAGACCGACAGACAGACAGGCAGACACACACACAGACAGACACAGAGGCTGGCAGGCAGAGGCAGGCAGGCAGGCAGGCAAAGAGAGAGAGAGAGAGAGAGAGAGAGAGAGAGAGAGAGAGTATAGCGGAAAGAGAGATAGAGGAAAGGAGACACGCATGCACGCAGGGAGGCAGACAGACATACAGA
Organism: Theodoxus fluviatilis; assembly: GCA_034096865.1. Taxonomy (NCBI): domain Eukaryota; kingdom Metazoa; phylum Mollusca; class Gastropoda; order Cycloneritida; family Neritidae; genus Theodoxus; species Theodoxus fluviatilis. The sequence goes on from JAWQFJ010010721.1 coordinate 13,084, forward strand.
CAGACAGACAGACAGACAGACAGACAGACAGACAGACAGACAGACAGACAGACAGACAGACAGACAGACAGACAGACAGACAGACAGACAGACGGACAGAAGGACGGGCGGTCGGGCGGACAGGTAGGCAGGCAGGCAGGCAGACAGAGGCAGAGACAGAGATAGAGACAAATACACTCGTGCGCATAGGCATATACGCTCATACGCGCGCGCGCGAGCTCACACACACACACACACACACACACACACACTCACACACACACACACACATACACACACACTGCTCTTATTGCAAAATGTCTACTTACAGACAATAAGGCTAATACTGATGAGCAGATTTAGAGGCAAAACTGTAATCGAACGACGATCGCTTGACACAAGCAAAACACATGTCGAAGAGTATCACTTTTACCGGTGCCAGATCTCAGCAAATCCACTTACCACAACAAGAGAGATATGTCAGCAGGAGTCCCATTTCTCCAGTGTAAGTGTTTGTGGAGAAAGAAATCCGATACGCTTGCTTGAACTAAAAACCACAGACAGCTGTATGCTTTCGTAGCTACTCTCACCTCCGATGACCGAAGCTCGAATACTTTTTAAAAACAAAATCACTGGAAGGTTCGTTTATGACTGGATCTTCCCATCAGGAGACAAGCAAACCTCGAATATCAATGATTTATTCTGGTCGATGCACCGGATGAGCTCAGCATCACATGCTAACCCTATTGAACCATTCCTTGTATCGAAATCAAAACACCGCACTCACCTTTGCACGTAAAAAACAGTTGCACTAGATCCCGAATAATGTGATACATTGATAAACTTCTCATTACCATAAAGTACCCGTGTGTCCATTCGCCTGCTCAAGTACTGTCCTACATGTTAGTGACTGGGTTGACAACTTTTCCGATCCTGACAAACTCGTGTATACCCGTATTGCACGTAATGTGTGTTATAAGACAAGGACGAGGGTGGAAAGATGAAGCAAGCGATCAGAGACAGAGAGAGAGAGAGAGAGAGAGAGAGAGAGAGAGAGAGAGAGAGATAGGGGGGGGGCAGCGAGAGGCAGAGAAAGACGGAGACAGAGACAGTGAGACAGAGAGACAGAGAATGAGGAACACAGACA
>JAWQFJ010010724.1:0-12500 GCA_034096865.1 Theodoxus fluviatilis
AGTGCAACAGTCGGTGTCACCAATCCTTGATTTGTGGAAACAAATGAACTGTTGACAGAAAGTTCTGTTTAATGTACATTTTAGTTGTTATAATTATTAAATTTAACTGATTTCATCATTATGTTCTTTAATTGGATGCCTTCAAATTGAGAGAGAGAGAGAGAGAGAGAGAGAGAGAGAGAGAGAGAGAGAGAGAGAGAGAGAGAGAGAGAGAGAGAGAGAGAACAAAAGAGGCGTGAAACCAATTACGACCCCAGCCATTCAAAGTTTTACAGTAGGCTTATGTGCTGAAATGCTTTGACTCTCACCAGAAACACAGATTGTGAACGGTAGGCATTCTCCGATAATGCCTGACAGCCTATTTCAGTCAATCACCGATAATGCCTGAAAATTTTCAGTCATTACCGGAATTGCCTGATCAAACCAGGTATTTACCGTGAATGCCTAAACTTTCAGGCATTCTCGGAGAATGCCTGATTTTCCGATTTGACTGTAACATATATATATTTACATTTGGTACTTTAATGGGCTGTGGCGAAAACATGCTTCCTCCCACTTCAGGTTGTTATTGCTATTAATGGGACGGGTTGAAACTCTGCCAGGCCGTAGTGGTGTAAGTAGGAAAATTGCCAGACCAGTGTGTGTTTAGGAATGAGTCCTATCTTATTGTGAAATTGACGGAGGCAAAAGCCGGATGGATATCGTGATAAGCGCGGCATTTGCCGCGTTCGCCTTCGTGGTCCGCCAGTGGTAAGCGCGGCATATGTCGTTTCTGACACCACGTGCGTTCTGGCTCTCTCCAAGTACAAGCCTATCATATAGATCTACGTTTACTGATGCCAGTTCATGCAGAAGAGGCTTCTCTACAGTCTACAGCTTGGCCAATCAACTATCAGGGTGATTTTATGTGCGTTATAGTAGAAATTATGCGCTACATCTTGTAAGAATCGAAATGGACGCTCGAGGCAACATGTCGCGATCGCAAAATCTGTTAGAAGATTTTAATCCTTCAGCTGCCAAAGATGAAGATGATGAGTAAACTTTGGATGAAATAATCAGGCAATCTATAATTAGTTCTAGAATGCCGATCTCTCAAGCTGCGAGTGATCGAGAGGTAGGAGAAGATGATAGGGAGGGGTGGATGCGAACAGCTGATGAGCGGCTAATCGCGCCGTTCACGAGATCGACTGACGCTGAGCCAATTGACTTTTTCAATCTATTCCTGGACGATACAGTTTTTAATTTGCTTATGGAGCAAACAAACATGTATGCTGAGAGGAAACTGGAAAGCAATGAGCCGTTTCCTCATTTGCGATTGTTACACTGGTCGCCTGTCAGCTGTGACGAAATGAAAACATTCCTTGCTCTTGTGATCCTCATGGGCATCGTTGTGAAATCGTTCATCCCAGCATATTGGAGCACAGATGGAGTCGATATAGCAATTTTCTTGATGCTTTTGTAGTATTGCTGGTTTGAGGTAAGTTTTAAAAAATGTTTGTGTATTGTGTAATGCCTTCTTGTGTCTAATTGACAAAAATCAGTAGAATTTTTCAGTTTTATTACAGACAAATGATCAAATCATGAATGTAGGAGACAAACTTTACTGCAGACTGTTTTCATGTTGAATTATCCACATATTGATGCTATTCAGTTTCTACATTTGCAATAATTTGAGGAATATTGCTTAAGATGAAAGAGAGTATATATAATCATAATTACTTCATTTTGCCTCTCTAATGCCTGGATCATCGAATTTGCATTGTAATTTAAAGAGTGCATTTTGGTAAAAGAGAATGATACATTAGTATGCACAGATAATTAAAGCAAACATCCAGTAGGGTTTATAGGGTATTTACCCACTATTGCATAGTGATTTACTTGTTTTATTTCTCAAGAAGTGAAAAACACACAAATATTTACCATTTAAAATTTGATTTAAAAAAATCAGGATTTGAATAAAGACTATGAACTGCACACCAAAATATTGTAAATTCAATTTCATGCATTTTGTGTTTTTACTTTATGTGTCTATTTGTAACGGTTCATCAGCAATCTCAAAGTTAATGAAAGGTGTGCGTGTTGCTCAATTTGCTCGTGTTTTAGCACCACTGGCAGCCCATAACGTTACCGTTTTAGCACCACTGTAAGGGTTAACTCTTGCTGAATAAGAATTCATAAGTAAAATGTTTTAAATTGAGAATTGACTGGTTCTGAACTGGTGATCTCATTTTACCCACTCCACGCAGAATTCACTACAGAGACCGACTAATGACGTTGTTCATTTAGAAAAATGCCAATGACATTGTCAGATTGGAAGGAGATCTTTCACCGTGTTGCGATTGGACAGTATGGACCCAACTCATTAGATCTCCACCGTGTTGCGATTGGACAGTATGGACCCGACTCATTAGATCTCCACCGGTGTTGCGAGCAATCATCTAGCAGAAGGATGGACACGTGACTTCATAGTGACGTGTATATGTTACAGGGAATAAGAAAATTTAGGGAATAAGCTTAATCCCTGAAATTTTAAGGGAATAGGCTTATTCCCTGTTTCAACTGGGGAGTAAGCTTATTCCCTAAAAAAATCAGGGATTTAGCTTATTCCCTGAAATAGGAGGTCATTTTTTTGCCTTATTCCCTGATTAGTTTGAAACACACAAACAGAAAGACGTGTACATTTTACCATAAATAATTCGATGTCAGTGAGCTTTGATCACTCTTTAAAACTTCTTTTGCTTGGAAATGAGTTCTTTCTTGACTTTTACTCACTCTCTTGATAAATACAGAATGATTTCGTGAACTGTTGTCGGTGTTTGTGTTTTGATTTTTCCTCGGGCAGATTCAGTTCAATTGAAAAGGTCAGTCTAGTCTGTGATTCATATCAAGCAACATGGACGCGAAAGAACAAGTATTTCTTGAGGAAGTGCTAAAAAATAAGGAGAAAGCAAATAGATTACTTATGACCAGAGATGAGTACCACAGAATTTTAGATGAAGTGAAGGAAGCAGCAGCAACATCAGCTACTAAAACCCAACATCAAAGGCACCTTCTAAGAAGGTATGGAATTCTTACCTGTGGGCAAGTATCCAAACTCGTTCTAAAGCGAAAGGACGAAACTGAGCAACCAACACACTTCATATTTGTTGAGGAAATGTACTATGTTTTAAAGCGCATCCATGTTGTCACTGGCCATGGTGGCCGTGATAAAATTTTGAAAGAGGCTGCAAAAAAGTATGCAAACATAACAGAGGCCAGTGTCACTTTGTTCAAGTCTTTGTGCGTTCAGTGTCAGGGGGAAAAAAAGAAGACCTACTATTAAAGGCATTGTTGTGAAGCCTCTCCTGTCAAAGTCCTTTGGATCAAGATCTCAAGTGGATTTAATTGACTATCAGTCACTTAAACAGGGAGGATACTCATGGGTTATGGTCTACCAGGAACATCTTACCAAGTTTTGCGTGCTTAGAGCCCTTACAACAAAACGACCAGCAGAGGTGGCATACCAACTTTTAGACGTTTTCCTTCTAATCGGAGCCCCGCAAATTCTTCAAAGTGACAACAGTGCACAAGTGATCGTTTCGCTTTTCTCCTATGTTTATCTGCTCCGACACTCGTGCACCGAGTTTTGATGCGTGACCGGGACACTCCCTGCAGTATGTTTGCTTTGTATGTAAGGTTTTAGCACTAGCTGTAGGTGTAAATATGGTCAGTTATTAATATAATTGGTAAATTTAGTTGTCATGAAACTTTGTTTTGTGTGTTAATGCCATTTTCTTGTCATAATCTTACACGTTACATTACGCCGAATGCGGGCAGTTGATCATGCATTCATGGACTCGATGATCGTGAATTTTCTGTCCTCACCTGACCAGGGAAACGAAATAGTCCATTGAAGTCAGAACTAAACAGTTATCTGCTGCTACTCATTCGAGCTTTACATGAAACATTATATCACACTAGCTCGATCGTCTGCTGGCGTAGTGACTACGGTTCGATCGCGTTCGTCTGCTAGCCAGCTAGGTACGTACGGTGAGGTTTGTTTACTTTTCTGTGGGTTTTGTGCAGAAAGTATACGTTAAAACAGTCTAATATGACTGTTTTCAATTAGTTTTTAATCTAATTAATCTTTTTGCATGCTTTAATGTCATTCTTTTGCCACGATCTAGAGATCATCACATCAGCTTCCATCTTGGTCGGTCAACCGGAACTAGTCAAAGTAAGGGACGAAACTCGGGCTTAATTTCCGTTTCAGAAATGAGAATGTCCTATACTTTCGTGTTCACATTAACCAGTCCGCAGAATATGTAATTGTTTTGACTTGTTGCCCACTTCTTATAAGGGCTTTCATTGTTTGTGAGCAGCAATATTTTCATCTTGTATTTTGATCCTTGTGTATTTATGAATAAACCAATGTTTAAAGCAACAAATCTTGTATTAGTGTTTCTGATTGTGTGCTTTAAACTAATCAGGGAATAAGGCAAAAAATGACCTCCCATTATACCTTCACACGAGCAGGCAAGACTGTGACAATGGACTGTAAACTGGATGGACATCCATCCTTTATGTCCCGTCCTCCTTCCTACCAGTGGCTCAAGGACGGCGAGGTTATCCCAGGTCAAAGCTCCAGCACGCTGGCTCTGCCCAGAGTGACAAGACAGGACGCAGGCAACTACCAGTGTGGACCTTCTGGCTCCGACGTGGACAGAAAGGGCCTTGACCTTCACGTGTTTGGTGAGTGTTGTACATGTATTGGATTACTGTCCCCAATGTATGGTTCAGAAAGTACTGCTGGAATGTTGTGTGATTAGCAGTCCTGATTTAGCCATTTTCAAACGCTGCTTCTGAACGTATATATATATATATATATATATATATATATATATATATATATATATATATATATATATATATAATTGCAAATCTGTTTGACTGAACTCAAATTGGTATCGCTGTCTTCTCCCCTCAGGTAGCTTCACTTTTGTTGTTGGCATATTATTTCCTTTCCTCAACTGCTACCTTTCGCCTGTCTGTATCCTACCGCTTATTTTTCCTTGACATGTGACCTCCACGTGCTCCCCGTGTTTTCTGATAACATCTGAATATGTTCATCCCTTTACACCCTCAACTTCCATCACCTCACAGCCCTCCTTGCCGCACCCGGAAAAGTCTCGCAGCAGTCTCATTTTTCGTTTGTTGTGTTTATTTTGTGCAACACTCTAAACATCGATTATTTTGTCTAGTCCTGCTCCAAATGCCCGGAGCGATTTCTGATTAAACACAAAGAGATAATTTGTGTGTAGACACCCGGTGCAGCGGCTGCATGCGTGCAAGTGATTCAAGCCAGCTGTGGCGAAAACACGCTTCCTCCCACTTCAGGTTGTTATTGTTAGTAATGGGACGGGTTGAAACTCTGCCAGGCCGTAGTGGTGTAAGTAGGAAAACTGCCAGACCAGTGTGTGTTTAGGAATGCGCCCTATCTTATTGTGAAATTGACGGAGGCAAAAGACGGATGGATATTAACTCTTGCTGAAGAAGAATCCATAAGTAAAACGTTTTAAATTGAGAATTGACTTTCTTGACTGGTGATTTCATTTTACCCAATCCACGTAGAATTCCTCACAAGGACCGACTAATGACGTTGTTAGTTTGGAAGGAGCCAATGACGTTGTTAGTTTGGAAAATGCCAATGACGTTGTCAGATTGGAAGGAGATCTTTCACCGTGTTGCGATTGGACAGTGTGGACCCGACTCATTAGATCTCCACCATGTTGCGATTGGACAGTATGGACCCGACTCATTAGATCTCCACCATGTTGAGAGCAATCATCTAGCGAGAATGATGGAGACGTGACTTCATAGTGACGTATATACGTCTGAATGTTGATTGGTTAAGATAGTGAAATTGCGACTGGAGATCTTCCGCCTTGTTACGATTGGACAGTATGGACTCAAGTTTTCCTGGGAACGTATAAATACCCCTGAGAATGTAATTCGGGGCGCGCTAAATGTTGTTTTTAATCGAACAGACCCCCGCAGGTACCCGCGCCCTGTTCTGAGTTTTAATATGGCGTCAGCCAGAATTATAAGTCGGGAGAATGTAATTGCCCCCTCTACTGCGTCGTTGGAGTAAAGAGAGAGAAAGCCCGAGACCCTGTCGTCTGCGCTTGCATGAACCAACGTGCATGCCTGTTCCTGCCTCAGTTAAAACACGTTGACCCTGGCGTGTCAATTATGCTGGTCCGAGCACAACTAGACGTCTCCCTTCCGTCATTCACCTTCTCTGAGAGCTCGCTGTTAATGACCCGAAGCCTACCCGGGTTGCATTTTGTCGTCAAGAGAAACGGTTTCCACCAAGCAAGTCTGCTGGGATGACGAATACTTCCCATCCTCGCATAGGAATTATTTCATCAAGGAATAACTAATTTTGTGAATGTGCTTCAACCACGAATTAACCCATTTCCCCTTTCCCTCCCCCATTTCGTCGTGCCTCGCTCCACATGGTTCGTGTAAGCGTGTGTGAGCGTATGGAGATTGGCGTGGGCGAGCCAACTCCATGAATTTTCATCAAATCAGCTAAGTATACCGTTTATATCCTGGTCTGGCAGAGTCTTATTTCTTGTTTGGGGATTGGGAATTAGAATCTATTATCATTACCACTAAGAATTTACAACGTTCATAGCTCTTTACCTGATTGTCTATTTTCAAGGAAAATTAAAACATTTTTAATTTAATGTGATGTTTCCATTCTCTCATTTCAGACGTATACTATTCTTTGTTTGAGTGAGAGAATGAAGGTGTACGAGAAGGCTTGTTGAATTACCCCATAGACATATAACGACCAAGATATAAATATCTTTCCATAAGTGCTTCTCGTGACACCAGCACTACCAAACTGGATTGCGACTGCAAACACACCTTCCAAGATTGCTTAGACATTATCAATACTGTATATTTGTATTGATTACCTGTCGACAAATGAGACTACAATACGATTATCTACTTTGAAATTAGGGATCTTGTCCAGTCTTCAGACAATTCTGCATTTGATACTCAATAAATGATGCCACCATAAAGTGTTTATTCCAGTGTTGAGATATTTATAGGAAGTCAGCCAAAAAATGGCGTTCTCCTTTCTCCTCCCTTCAATTTATTTATCACTCTACGTCTCTGCCATTTGCTTTCTCTAACTTCTTCACATGGCTCCTCCTCTCTCTCCTCCTCCTCCTCCTCCTCCTCCTCCCTCCTCCTCCTCCTCCTCCTCCTCCTTCCACCCTTTCCTCCTCCTCCTCCTTCCTCTCTTTCCTCCTCCTCCTCCTCCTCCTCCTCCTCCTCTCCTCCCCCTCCCTCCTCCTCCTCCTCCTCCTCCCCCTCCCCCTCCTCCTGCTCCTCCTCCCCCTCCTCCCTGCTCCCTCCTCCCCCTCCTCCTCCCTCCTCCTCCTCCTCCTCCTCCTCCTCCTCCTCCTCCTCCTCCTCCTCCTCCTCCTCCTCCTCCTCCTCCGACGTCGACCACTATCTCCTCATTTTTATTTTCTTCCTCCCTGTAATGTCATCCTGCTTTTTTAGCCACCTCCACTTCCTTCTTAATGAATATTTTTTGCTCGTTTTCTCCAAGCTTTACTACCTTATGGCAATTTTTGTTTTACCCTTGCACTTCTCCTTCTGATGGTATTAATGTGTGCACACTTGACCGCTGCCCTTTTGTTTTACCTTTTCTTTGTGCTGTTTCTGACGTACGTGCATATAACATGATTTGTTTGCTTGTTTTTTCCTGTCTGTTTTGAATGGTCTTGACTGTCAACAGATTTCTAGTGTCATTTGGTTTAGTCCCAGGTGACGTCGTTCCCAGACCAGTGATCGTCAAACTACTAGACAGCCTGGCTGTGTGTGGACGTCCTTACTCCCTGCACTGCATGTTCCATAGGGACGTCTTCTACATCGTGAGTAGGGACACCGTGTTCACCTGGTACAAGGACTCTGCAGAGGTCAGGGGTCAGTCAGGTGAAGTGCTGTGGTTGCACAACGTGACGGAGGCAGACGGAGGCCTGTACAGGTGCACTGCCAGGGAAGGACCTGTGGAGAGTACGTCCCCTCCCAGCACTGACTACGACCTGATTGTCTTTGGTGAGTGACGTGTGCAACACACACACACACACACACACACACACGCACGCATACAAACGGCACACACACACACACACACACACACACACACACACATACACTGTGACGAGAGTACCTGTACAGGTGCACTGCCAGGGAAGGACCTGTGGAGAGTACGTCCCCTCCCAGCACTGACTGCGACCTGATTGTCTTTGGTGAGTGACGTGTGCAACACACACACACAAACACACACACACATTCATGCACATGCAAACACGCGCATACACACACACACACACACACATACACTGTGACGAGAGCACTCTTCCTCACTCTGTTGTTGTTGTTGATTAATCAGTGGGGTGGGTAGTGTGTCTGTCAACCCTGTAAGGTATTGTGAGGTGGTCTGCCAACCTTGTAAGTGCAGTAGAATGCGCCCTGTTCATTCAGGATTTGTGAGAGGTAAGTGGTAAAGGAACCCTGACCCTTGCCTGGTGTAGGAAGTAATCAGTAAAGCGTTTTATCTGAGATTAATCACATCTTGATTGAAGATTTAAGATTAGCCAATCAACATGGGACCTTGGACGTTTGTCTGGTAACAGTAAATTGAACAATGATTGGTTCTCTGTACTTTATAATTGATCTGCGTTGGCCCTTTTGTGTGAAATTGCTACTCTAGACACTGCACGTGTGTTGTGATTGGTCAAGAAAGACTAAAGTTTTTAGCGCCAGTATAAAACCCCTTTGCACCCCGTAGAAGGCGCGTGCGAGTACAGTATTCTGAAGACAGTCACAGTGTGTGAGGCGCCCTGTCTGGAAATCCACGTGGCGCAAGCCTAAACCCACCCCCATGAAGAATTGAAAACCTGCCTTTCTACTCGTCCCGACGCTGGGAAAAGCGAAAACCTGCCCCTCTTCATGACTCCACGCTGAGAAAGTAAAAGCCTGCCCCCCCCCCCCCCCTCCCCCCCCCCCCCCCCCCGCCTGCTCCTATCTGCTAGGGAATTCACCTCTAGCCTGACCAGGGGCGGGTTTCAAAATAGGTAGTCGATCTTGGTCGCAAGATCTTGCTTCGCAGTAAGAGCTAGCTAAAAAAGAAACTACCCCAGCGGCGAGCGAAGATCCAAGATGGCGACGACCGAGACTAGGGTTTATGTTTTGTGACGCTTCGACACTGAAAATATTCGATAATTCGTTCTCCGCTGACTCATGTGTGCCTTAATTTGTCACCTCGCTGCAATCTCAGCTGGACAATTGAAGTAGATTACGATTTTTTTCTTTATTGTGTGCACGATGTGTGGTTGACGGTGAGAAATCCTGCATTAAGTTCGAATTGAAAATTCTCTCGCAAAGAGACGTAACTCTACATTCTGACCTCCCTTTGCGTAAAGGAAAATCGCTAGTGCGCGGTAGTGTACATAGGGTCTTTGACTGCACTAGGCTCAGGAGTCACTTATCAGGGCATAGGTAGTGGTAATAAAAATGTTCAATTTACACAATAACCTCAAACCTTACCGTAAACCAAGAAAGTTAAAGTTAACCGAAGACTCGTCCAAAAACGTCACTCCTAGTGACACGATGCTCATGCTGTCCGCCATCTTGAATCTCACTAGCTAGGCACCGCTCAAACTGCCTCGCTCAATCTACGCTCGTCTACGATTGGCTCGCGAGCAAGCAAAGAATGAAACTGCCCAATTGGCGAGATCTGCGTAGATCTACCGAGATCTTCGCATTTTGAAACCCGCCCCTGACCGCTGGGGTGAAGGAAAACTCAGCGCTCGCAGTTTCGTCGTGGCGTCTGCGTGTCTGGGTGTTTTTCAGTGCACTGGATACCCCCTTCCCCCTCTCCTCTCCCCTACCACGTGCATACTTCGATCACGGCTAGCGAGGCCACTGATTGGCTGGACCACCTTATTCACCAGTTAAGTATGATTTATTCGGGTTGGCAGACCACTTCTAATTAGAATTTGGGGAAGTAGTTTCGGAATACTTATTGTTGCATAATTATTATTAGTAACTCAATTACAGAGTACAGTACTATCTTAGGGTTTTGTTTATTAAGAAATTAAAGTATTTGAATTGTGATTTGTGTCTCCCCGTCATTTCCAGACTTGTTCTATCGCTGTTTGATGAATGGGTGAGAAGGGTTGCGAGTAAGCAGTGTGTAGTTTACCCTAGACTAGTTCAATCATAACGACCCAAAATTAAGAATAAATAACTCTGTAACTCGTAATACACACACACACACACGTACACAGACGCGTGCACGCACACACACACACACAAACACACACACACACCCATACAGACGCGCACATATACACACACACTCACATGCATGCATGCGCGCGCACACACACACACACACACACTCACACGCGCGCGCACACACACACACACACAAACACACACACACACACACACACACACACACACACACACACACACACACACACTCACACTGGTGTCTGAGCTTTTTATTAAAGGACAATTCTCTGACGGTACAGGCAAAACACTAATGGGGGTGGAACTTACCTGAGCTTTCACTTTGATCACACTGAAATTATGTGAAATCGCAGTCAGTGAATCACTTCATTTTGTCTTAATTGTTTTCTGAAAATAAATATTTTGAAAATAAATCAAACATGATTGAAAGCCGTCATATTTTACAGAATTGTTTTGAAAGCATTTGGTGCCACATTCTTTGTCTGGCAGTATTTTTACTGTTGAATGTGCAACTCTCTTGTTAAGCCCATGCGAGTAAGTGCCTTCTGCTTTTCCAGTGCCTCCCCAAGTCCACATCAAGCCCTCAGGCCTTGTGGTCAAAGGAATTCTGGGAGAAAGCCTGACCTTGACCTGTGAGGTGACCCTGGCCATTCCCAATGTCCCTGCAGACGGCTACAGCTGGAGTTACCTCCCTTTATCCCATGGAACACAGCGGCCTCTGGAGGGGAAGTCTAACACTCTTTCCCTTGGCCCTTTGACCAGGGAGGACAGAGGTCAGTACTTCTGCCAGGCCAGGAACGACCAGCTGTTCCAGATCACAAAAATGAGTGGAGACGCCTCTGTCACCGTGGACGTGGTCTGTGAGTGTCCCACCTTTGCTGTCTCCCTCGCTCTGATGGCTGAAACACACTACAACATAAAATATCATGGGGTGTATATATATAGTCACGGGTACGAGCAGACGAAGATTGCTGATAATATAATGCAATCAAAACCCCCCAATAAAGCTTCATTCTAAAACAGATTATATCGGAAATTACAGCACTATTGATCATTAATATATCAAGTCTACCGTCATACAATTTAAGTCTGCGGAGACAGTAAACTCTGGTATTACGTTTCTTAATCATTTCAGCTATGTGATCAGACCAGTTAAGTGTAGAATCAATAATTAGATCCAAATATTTTTTGTTTTCTTTTCTCGTTACCCCCCCCCCCCCCTCCCCAATAAACATAGGCTCACGAGATGCTTTCACACATAGAAAATCTATACAGAGTTCTTAGTTTTTTTTTTACATGTTGATTCGGAAAGTTATCACACCATTGTGCAACATTCTCAATTTTTGAAATACACTGAATCTTTATCCTTGGTTGTTTACCTGTATAACAGTCTCATGTGCATATTTGACAATGCTGTTATGTTTATAATCTTGGTGGACATGTACAGTGTGTAAAAGAATGATGCTAAAACTGTTATATGGGATGTGCCAGTTATTTTATGGATCTTCATTAATCACACACTTCTGATCTGACATACTGACACCTGTTGATCAGATGGGAGAAGATCCATTAAAAAAGGGATATAAAAGTCTAAAAGCTTTCCTGCAAGAAGATGAGACTGCATAGTGATAAAATCACTCGAAAAAAGAAGAACCATCGGTCCTAGAGAATTGACCGCCACCCTTTGATGTGAATATGTTTGAAATGATACACACATTACAGCATCATCAACTCACCTTTTACTTCGGTAGTCTGACTACAGTGTAGCTGCTCAGTCAACTTTTGCAGGAATGTTGACAGTTTGGTCAGAACAAAGCGGCAGTTGTCGAAGGCAGTGGTGTGTGACATGTGTCAAAGTAACGACTAGATGTTGTCATAGCTATGTATGATAACTAATCAGCACAAAACTATATAATTCTGGCAAAAATGTGTGTCAGGACCGGCAGAGTTGGTGGGATTAGTCCTCCAAGACAGATGCTGTTTGTTTCGTAATATAACAAGTGAAATTTGAAAGAAAATTACATAGAAAGGCAAAACATGCATTATTAACATTTAATGTGATTCATCTTTACAATAATTGTATGCAGAATAAGTTTTTATTCAGATCTTGAGAACATCACACTGACCTCGGAACTCAAGGTCATTGAAGGTGACCGAGTGACCTTGACCTGCGA